>CAJRST010022223.1:20409128-20424151 GCA_907169785.1 Menidia menidia
AGAGTCCTCACGCACACACTGTCATACAGTATTTCACACACAGTTGTGTCCCTCGCATTGTTAGGAATGTCAGCAAAACTCAGAGTGACTACCTCCTCTCTCTCTCTCTCTTTCTTTCTCTCTATTTCTCTCTCTCTCTCTCGGAGGTTGGGTTTTAAACCCCCCCCCCCACACACACACAACACACACAACACACACAAACCCTCCCTCTGTCCTACATGTGCTTTCCATTGACATGCCCAAAAATCTCTCCTCTTCGTTTTGTTTTTTTCCTCGTTCTCGTGTGGTCTTCCCCACGAGGGTAATGAAAGACGATACCCCCCTTCTCCCGACTAAAGAAAGAAAAAAGAAAGAAAAAAAAGCAATTTCGGGCTCCTCTCCAACATTTCAATGAGCCTCTGTTTGCCAGAGAGGCGAGATTATTAGAGAAAAAGGGATGAAAACATGCTGAGTAATGTGAGGAGTCATCACATGGATGTTAGGATTACAATAAAACATTGTTTCTAATACAGGAATAGGGAGTTTTTCTCCAAGGAAAAAGACAAAATAACACACACATAACACACAAATGTGTACATGTACATTCTTATCTTCATTCCTCCATGAAGAAAGCCACAATGTTCCTTATGTTTTATTAGTTTCTGCTCATTTCTAAAAAAAGTATTCAAAGATATTCAAGATTTTTTCTAGATCTTACTGGAACCTTGATGTTTAAATGTCTTTAAAACTGATTAACTGATTATTTCATGAATGTAATTTTCTTGTGTTGCTATAAAATTTAAACTAAGAACACAAGTTCTCCATCTTTAAGTGTAACAGAGAGAATAAATCTACCTCACTACACCGCTTAAAACGATATTTTAGACCCGATCACACGACCCTAATCCCGGGATATGAAAGTTTTTCTGGTTATTCCTGATTAAAGACCGAGTTTTAAAGAAAAAAAAGACTGGCTTCAATAATAGTAACTGTTTTTTAACGTATTGCTATCAGAAGAATGGGGCAGCTTCAGCGTATCTGGCTATTTTTATATTATATATATATATATTATTATAATATTAATCGCATCAGAGAAGATTTCCCTCTGTGTGGTGACACTTTAAAACAAAAGTAAAACTCCGACAACAGGAAATGTGTGTGAATGGGCTTTTTAAAGTCTCTAAGATGAATATTAAAGAGGACTAATGACGTGGTCATGTACTATTTTACTATTTTAACTAACTCACTTAGTCACTTGATTAAAAAAAAAAGAAAAGTTTAAAACAATTACAACCGACTGATAAAACAATGCTGATTTAAAAGACTTTAAAAAGACCGAGAGATCTTATTAGCATCACAAAATCAAAAGACCTGCTGTTTGATAAGCCCCCACGAGTCAGGAAATCCCTCTGTGCTCTTCACACCTCGCTGAGCAAACCCTCGCCTCACACACTCATCACGCCGCCGTCGCCATAGCAACACACCCCACCGAGTCTTGTTTGGTGGCACTTCAGACAAAAGGGCATTCTGGGAAGTGAAGCCACGGACTGGAGAGGCCTCTTTCAAACTCAGTATCATAAAATAGAGACGAAATTTGTAAAAAAATGTAATGCTTTAACATACAGAACGCCAAAAAAATGCATTTATTTTAAGAAAAGATTTTTTCTTTACCCTTGTGAACATTCGGTAGCAAATTAGTGCAAATACAAAAACACATGATTGTTTGCTGGAATCCACATCAGCATACCTACACACAAAAACAATCATTTCAATGAGACACTCATCAGGTTCAAGGCCAGACACACAAACTTTGTGTGTTCAAATGAGGGAGTGTGTGTGTGAATGGGTGTAAGGCATGCACTGTAAAGTGCTTTAAAATGGCCAATTTAACTGGAAAAGTCATGTCTAATGATTTAAAAGGGTTTTATTTAATTCATTTATGATGTTTTATTTATGATGTATTCATGACTTTGTATTTTTTCCTATGTTTCAATGTTGTTTTAATGATGATTTTCTTTGTAAAGTGTCCTTGAGAGGCATGAAAGGTGCTTTTTTAAAATAAAATGTATTCATATTATTATTAAACCTTTTTTTTTTTCTTTTTTTTTTTTTTTACCTTGTCCTTTTCAGCATTATGGCAGCATTAGTATTAAACCTTTAAACGCAATTGACATGATTTGATCCTGAACACATCCAGGAAAAAAAAGGAAGTAAATTACTATTGTTATTCATTGGTGAGGTGTTCTCGTATTTCTCAGTGTTTGAAGGACCACCAAATATTCCTTCTGTTGGCATGTTCATATGGACTCGTGATATTTGGTGGGACGAGCTTATATGAATCAACAAAGGCTGAAAGTTTAAAGCTTGGAAAAAAGAATTTGATATGGATGAAGACCCAATCGAGACCTGTATTCTACAGCAAAACATGCTATTAAAGTCAACAAAATTTGCCTTTTTGCAGCTCAAAATTATGCAAGGCTGGTTAAAATATCCTTGTTAAATATCTTTAAAGACACAGATTGAATTACAAACCGTCTAAAAACGATAAATGACAGTCATAGATTTAACTGGACCAATAAAACAACGATAAAAAGCCATTCACAGAAAGGGGGACGGTGGGGTTTTATCTGGAGGACAAACCTATCAGCAGAAACGGGGCACAGCTAAAGGCAAACGCGTGTGTTTGCTTTTCATTTGGTGGAAGTTATCTGGTTTGGCCAGGTACTAAGCTAGCATCCCTTATCTCACACATCTGGAAGACCAAGCTTTCCCAGCTCAGTATAGGCAGATGGAAGCTGAAATTACATTTATCTGCGTTCAGAATTAAACCGTTTTGAGCAGTGAGAACCCAAAAGGATGTTAAGCAATGAGTCCAGATTCTTCCTGAAAGGTGGTGGACCAGCTAAGATAGAAAAACTCAGTTCATTAATGAGAAATTAGCCAGGGAGAGCTCCTAACTTCAGAAGGAGGTCGTGGTTTGCTTGGAACATGGTCCATAGAGGTAGTGATCACAAAAAATGAGGAGAAAAATGCTGGAAGGATCAAGACAACTGTTAAAAAAAAGATCATTGGGTGAAAAGTGGAGCTTTCAAACTAACCATGAGGCAAAAACATTATGAAAGTTAAGATGGGGATATTGAACAACAGGGAATATGGGGGAAAATCGTTTCCTTATTGAGGGTTTATAATTACATTTCAGGGAAAACAGACCCTGTGGAAAAGTTTAAAAACTCTATTTGCATACATAGAATATTGCTAGACTCCAAAACATAAAACATACTTTATCTATGTACATGGTGTTGTAAATCATACGAGAGGAGAAAGTGAAGAATAATCAGTTGATTTGACATAATTTGACTTCTGATAATGAATGTATCATCATCAGCTGAATGTTTTAATTCAAAGTTATTATTTGTCCTGAAAAACACCAAGTTAATATCACATTGTTTAGCTAATTCTTTCTCTGACTCAAATCCAAGACCATGACCTGAACGCTTTTAAAACCTATTGAAGCGAAGCCTTTTAGCTTGTTAAGTGAATATATCTACTTTATTGATATCATAAATTAAGATTACAACTAAAATGGAGCGTCACTCAGTTTGGTTGTCACACACACATGCTATCGACATTAAATAAATCAAATAAAAACAGTAGCATTTTGATAATCAGTTGAAATATGAGCAGAAATTTAAACAAAAAAGACACACTGGACGTCTAAAAAGGTTAAATAAACAGCATAGTTCTGCAATTAAACCGTTTTATGACAGTAGAGAGATAAATCAAGCCCTGTCTCTACTGTCTGAGTGTGTTTTTGTCATCGAATTCAAACGTCCAAGTTGATGGCAGAGTGAAATATTTGATTCTGAGATCTAAAATAGATTTTTTTTTACACTACCTTGATAAGTCGCTTTGGGTAAAAGATTCTACTTAATGCATAAACATAAGCAATTCTGTTTTCATTTACATTTTAAAAACCGGCCATAATCAGTGTTGTTTTTTTGTTTTTTTTACTATATAACATTTCAAAATGAGCCCACACGGGAATCCCTGTCAGTCAGTGTCCGGTCGGCTGTTGCTCAGAGGAGAAAAACAGAACAAGCACACCCCCTACTGACCTTAATTTTGTTCAGTTGACCTCTTTTTATGTGCCAAGCACAGTTATTTTGTTATGTGTTTTGGGGCATTTTTGTGCATTTTTGGGGCAAATAAAACCCAGCTTTTTGGAAATCATCCCTCGTTCCTGTCGTCCCTCACAAACTGGATTTCCAGAATGTGACCAGGTCATATTTACGTGGCTACCATGTAAATACCATGTAAATACATTATTTCTTTTTTTTCTTTTCTTTTTTTTTTTTAGAAACAAAAGCTACTACTTAGTACGAACAAAAAAAAAGAAGAGTACATTTGACTGTACCAGAAAGATAAACAATCTCAGAACACAAAATAACAAAAAAATTAAAGACGTCTTCCACCCAAATTAGTTAGCACAGTTAGCACATTCTGTGCTTAACTAGCTCAAAGTGTCCCGAAAATACCAAGATTTAAAACAGCCTCCTTCGTTATAGATAACTAGACAAATTGTATGGTGAAAAAAAGAAAGAAAAAAACAGTTTACTCCACTTTCATCTGCCACATTTTAGGCCCCCCCCCCGGTTGATTTGTGACACCATGGGGGCATCTGTGTTTCATGGATCATGTAACCGTTATTTACAGTTTAGTCACTGTAAATGTCACTTTGTTATATTTTAGCATTATAGCTTCTTCTTTGATGGCTTTTGGGTAAAAGTCCCAAACCGTTCCCGGTGTCCCTGTCCCTGAACGCACCATATTGTGGTGTAAAGTGTTTATTTTCGTCCTCAAAGCTCCCGAGTATTTTTAGAAAGATTCGCTTAAACAAAATCTCATCTTCCAGTCGCCCTCGGTACGTGTTACGCGTCTCGTTTTTCAGACCCTTCCTGACCTCTGACCCCTGGAGGAGTCAACATGTGCAAACGGGCTCCTGGTGGTCTTATTCTGTTTGTGGTTCGTTTGCATTAGAAGATAGATAAGGGATTATATCATGTACAGTGGCACATAGAGCAGTTTTTTTATCGATCTGAGGACCCCCAATCCTGTATGTAGACCAGTTCCAGCAGACCTGGTCCAGATGGATCAGGATCACATGCAGGCCCGGGGGTCCTGAGGACAGAGGTTTAGAAACACTGACATAGAGAAGATGAGTGAAGTGGCTTTTTGTACGATTTCTAAATGGAGAAAACAAAGGCAAAACCAAAAAGGTGCTAGTGGTTAAGCTTCAAGTTGTCGTTTGGCCAGAAGGATTTTCCCTAAAGGTCCGAAAAGCCCCAAAAAACTAGAGTTCATCAGCTATATGGAGCATCTTTATGAGGAAAAGTTGGCAAGAAATTGTCAAAGTCAGTCTAAAATAGCAGAAAACTGAAAATAAGGAACCAAGAGCTGATGTGTCACCTTTAAAAAGCAGCCTGAAGAATCTAAGATTGTGTAAAAATGTGTCCAAAACAAGTTGTTGGGTCAGTCGAGAAGCATTAGATAAAAGTTTTAATCATCTCTCTTCTATTCCTCACTCGACCACTTCTTTAGAGTTACTGTAAATAGTATCATATAAAATGAAAACACTATCAGAAAATTCAATTAAATGATCTTTTTTCAAATGGTCAAAGTTTCAAGTACGATTATTCAAATTTATCAGCACCGACTTGTTCAAATGTCATTTTAAAAGAGTAATATTCAATAAAATTCTGAATAAAAATGATCTAATACAGGTTTCAAAAGTAAGAAACTAATGATAAGAACCAGTCTCAAAGGTTTGCTAATAAGCGCCTTTCAGTATGGGACAGATAAGGGAAAGTTGAGTGCAGAATTAAATAAATAGTGCAGCTATCAGAGAAAAAGAAACTTTGCACTCACACTATGACACTGTTTTTACAATGGAGTGTGGATGGATAAAGAGATGAGTCCCCAAATGCAGAACTTCAAACAAAAGGCAGAGAAAAGCTCAACAAAAGCTCTGTAAAAAAAAACTTTGGTAAAAAGAAAATTAGATGCCAGAAAAAAACAGAAGGAACTATGTTTAGGTAGCATCAGAGGTGTCTGAAAGACTGAGCTTTACAAAAGAATATGACAGGGGACTAAAAAAAGGAACTGGAAGGGATTTTAGATTTGAATTGGAAGGTACTTTTCAGTTTAATTTGGAGTTTTTACTTAATTTCTTGGGAAAATAACAAAAAAAAGTACTTTTTTTTATCTCTAAATGCTGTCAAGATGATGTCTGGGTGCAGTTTTTTGTTCTTTAAGACGGTAAAATGGTTAGCTTAGTGTGCAAATCCAGATTGTTATTTACTCATGCTGCATTCAAACTTTCTTTATTCCCAAGACAGCCTCACCACATTATATCGAATTATGGTATTATCGTCTGAATCATTATTTACTGAGTTGTGGTAAAGGCAGCTTTTGTCTGATTGGACTCTCAGAGGACATCTGGTGGACGGATAGAGAGTGACAGACTCCGAGAAGTTTTGGATGTAATTATTCTGCTTTTTGAGGGTCAGAAACAGGACAGAAGATGTGAACAGAACCCCACCGAGCCTCATTATTGAATACCATGTTTTCACACCATCTCACAGCCAGAGCTTTGTGATTTCGGAGGTGAAACCTGTACCTCCGTTTTATTCCATCCACACATTTAATTCGTGAAAAAAAAACTTCAAGGTGCCAAAAGGAAGTTTTTCCTTGCCTGTGTCGCCTAGTGCTTGCTCATGGTGGGAATTGTTGGGTTTCTGTAATTAACTTCAGAGTAGGGTCTGACCTGCTCTGTTTGGAAAGCGCTGTGAGACAACTGTTGTTGTGATGTGGCGCTATATAAATGAAATTGAATTGAATTGAATTGAAAAGTTTAAACTTTAAAATTAGCCCGTTAGAGTGAACCCAGTAGATGGAGGGAAACGGCATTTTTAAGGCGTCTTGGCGGAGTTCCATGGTACCAAAATTAACCCGGAGGCACCTCTCAGACATTCCCCCTGCAGCTAAGAGGATAAAGTTAGCTTCTCAGGAAACTAGCAGGATAAAGTTAGCATCTCGGGAAACTTTAGAGCCCCACCAGGCTCCGACAGGTTGGAGAAGGAGCTCAGCTCACCATACAAGGAGTGGGAAGGTGTCTGCGTGCACATGTGTGCGATCGGTGGGATATATCACCAACCCGGAGTAAATTAAAGAACTCATCTTATTGTTATAGTCAAGTTTATTTCAATTCTAGAGACAAGGCACAAAAGTAGGAGAGAAAATGTCGTGAAAGTTGCTAAGATGAAATGTGGAGAAAGCTCTTGGCTCTTTCACTAGCATTGGAATTAACATTGATGTTTGTCTTGTTTCAAGTTGTTAAGCATAGTTTAGCATCTGTTTGTAGTCCTACATCAAAATATGACTTTAAAGTTGTTATAGGGATGATTTATAGGAATTTTAAAGGTACTTTTCATAGAAAAGTGCCATATATTTCTGAGTTTTGGCAACAATCCTCTGACTTGTTTGTGGGTTTACAGCATTTATAGAATATCTGTAATTTAATAATTGTCTAACTTGTGTATGATTCTTGGTATGTGTGATAATATGTATAATATTGCTCCATAAAGTTTTTTTTTTTTATCACTGTTCTCTTTATGGCACAGATCACAGCATGGCCACCCTGAACCATGGTTCTGCTCCAGGTTTCTGCCTGTTAAAAGGAAGTTTTTCCTTGCCTGTGTCGCCTAGTGCTTGCTCATGGTGGGAATTGTTGGGTTTCTGTAATTAACTTCAGAGTAGGGTCTGACCTGCTCTGTTTGGAAAGCGCTGTAAGACAACTGTTGTTGTGATGTTGCGATATATAAATAAAATTGAATTGAATTTAATTGAATGTCAATGTAATTTTTACTAATATTTTCTATGTTTTCTTCTAAATACAGCAGGAATAGCTTGCTATTAAATAAAAGACAGACGTCCACATTTACTTTTTTCCAACAAGACTTTATTGCGTTTATTGAACATGTTTCATTCCATGTGAGTGTCCTCGACAGTGCGAAGTTGAAGACCCGATAATTGTGCGAACTTACAGAAACTCCACGCTCCTCCTCTTCCAAGTGCAAAGAAAAGAAAAAAAAACCCTCCGACAAATAACATCTCCTTCAGAGTGACTCCTCTCAGACATGCAAAACCGAACCCTGAGTCCGGTTGGACGTCCGGCAGCTATTGTCTTCCACCAGCACACAAAAAGACAAACAGACAAAAACGGACAGAAGCAGACTTAGGAGGTCTCGAACATCTTCTTCCTGTCGGCTTTGTCCTCGATGTTCTTACGCCAGTCGCCTGCTTCTACGTTCTGGAAGAACAACAAACATGTCAGTGAAGTGTGTTTTGGATGGTGGTTTTTATTCCACGTGGTCAATTTTGGGGATGATAAGCTCGAACAGTGTTTTTCAACCACTAGTGTGCCATGAGTGATGGTCAGGTGTGCCGTAAAAAATCCTCCTATTTCACCTAATTGGTCTAAAAAAAAATTTTGATAAGGAATTCATTTTCTGCAAATAATATGCCATTTTTGAGTGTCTGTGCTGTTCTAGTGACTGGTGGAGTAATCATGTAATAATTCCTTATGACTCAATTTTGTATGTAATTTTGCATATTGAAGTGGACATGTTAAGTGAAATTTGAAAGAAGAAATGTAAAATATGATAAAAATACATTTTTGTGTTGATTTGATTCCTATTCAAGACACTTAAGATAAGATAAGAATAACTATAATGTTACTATAGGCGGTTACAGATTTGTTTGACACTTTTGGTTGGTGGTGTGCCTCGAGATTTTTTCAATGAAAAACTGTACCTTGGCTCAAAAAAGGTTGAAAAACACTGAGCGAGAACAAAGCAAGGATTTTTTTACCTCTTCCTTGACCTCCTTCTTGACCTGCTTCAGGTTGGACCTCAGGTCCATGGTCACCTTGTGTTTGGATCCCAGCAGGGCGGCCAACATGGAGTCTGCAGACATGCGCACCTTCTTCAGGGCGGGCTTCTTCACGCCAATCAGGTCCACCACTTTGATCTTCAGGTCTTCAATCTATAAGGGAAAAAACATTTTTTTAACTCTTTCCCGTTCGTTTTCGTCTTGTTTTTGTGATTATGTTGGCTGGAAAGAGTCCTACCTCTTTGTCTGCCTTCTGAACTTTGGACTCGGCGTCATACCTCTCATCATCAATCCTGTCGAGGGTAGCGTGGAGCTTCTTACAGAACTCCTGTGGACACAAATACCAAACCCATTTCACTTCCGTTCCTTTGTGGTTCCCATCGATTAAATTAAATGAAACGATTCGCATAAAACAGGAAGCGACTTAAAGACATCTCCAGCTTTAACCCTATAATGCCAAATGTGTCGTATTTGATACAAACGGTTTCTGAAGTCTTTTGGATCTGAGACTTTTTGCATCATTCAATGGTAAAATCTTTGCTCAAACCCCTGTTGTACACATTCAGATATACCTGATAACAGCCAGTAGAAGACTACACCAAAATATATTTTAGACTTATTTCACGCTAATCTAATCAAAATAATTTCATTTTTTTTTTCTTCATATGTTGTTGAGGGGCCAAAAAAAAGACTTCAGACTAAAAAAAATCCAATATTCTTCCTATTTTTCTTGGATGGGGCTTTCAAAGGGTTAACGTTTAAAACGTTTCGTCTGTCTTTTGAATGTTTTAGTGATAGCGTTGAGTTGGCACGCGGTGAAGGTCACAAAGTGCCGAGCCGGAGTCAAATTGTTAATTATAGTGTCAGAGCCCTCATGACACACGCACTGTATGCACTTAGGCACACAGATTCCCACCGACAGTTATTTGCGGTTGTGCCACTGACTCATCCGTATTCTGCTGAATCGAATTCAAAGCGACGCATTCCCAAAGAACAGATGGAGCAGCTGCCCCTCGTCATCCGCTCAAATATTACAACGTCTCCGACCCAAAAACCGTCTGTTTTTCTTACGGAAAAATAACCTGTTGTAACGACTATCCAGGTATAACTCAATTAAGCATGAATAAAAATTAAAACTGGTACTTACAGGTACTTACGATGCTACAGAATAGAAGAGTGAGGCGTCAACCAGTGTTTGGAAACGAGATCTATGGTTTGTAACTGTTTTCAATTCAATTCAATTCAATTTTATTTATATAGCGCCACATCACAACAACAGTTGTCTCACAGCGCTTTCCAAACAGAGCAGGTCAGACCCTACTCTGAAGTTAACTACAGAAACCCAACAATTCCCACCGTGAGCAAGCACTAGGCGACACAGGCAAGGAAAAACTTCCTTTCAACAGGCAGAAACCTGGAGCAGAACCATGGCTCAGGGTGGGCGGCGGTTTTATGAATTTCTTATTATAGATAGATGTAATTGTAAACTGTACTGTAATTTGTAATGTAATCTTTCACCGCTGTCTTGGCCAGGACTCCCTTGAAAAAGAGATTGTTAATCTCAATGGGACTTTTCCTGGTTAAATAAAGGAAAGAGTTTAAGTATCAAAACTATCCGATTGTACTGTAAGAGCTTTAAGTTAAATCTTGTTAATTACGCTGTCTTAAAAATGGTCCATAACTCCTACCTCAATGCTGAATTGTTTGAAAAAAAAAAAGAATTCAGCTTCTTTATATGTTAGTTAATTGGTCATAAATCCTACAAAACAATCTGTGAGTCAGATTCATCATGAAGGACCGTTTTTTCAGCTCGATCAGCAGCTATTTAAACGGAAGAGAGGTTGTCATAAAGGATGATGTTGGTCCCATTAGCTGTTTCCTCACTGGACTAACCCTACATCCTAATGTTCCTAATGTTCCTCTCGGATAAAAGTCAGGAGATAACATCAGATCTGTTATGCTAGAACATTAGTCCAGATTAAATGGATTACTTATTCACATTATGGGCCGTTGATCCAGGGTCAGAGGTGGGTTTTCTCGTTTCTATATCTGTTTTTATAACAGACTCAAGCCCTCCTTTCAGGGTCCAGTTACTCCTAAACGATCTTATGAGCTTCTCACCATCAGAGCAGCCTGGTCTCCTCCCATGTCCGGGGCGGGACAGTGCTCGGCCATGTAGGCCTCCTTGGCAGCCTGGATGTCCTTTTTCTCCTGCTCGATCCAGTTCTGAGCAATCTGGAGGATCAGACTCTACGGGGCAAACACCCAAAGAAAAAGTCAAGTCAAAAAGTCCATTTTTATCTCAGTCCAGCAGCACTCTGAGGTCACCATTAAAAATGGAATATATTCTACATTTAAAGGAATTTGGAGTTCTTTTTTACCAGATTATAACAGTCAAAGCATGTATTTTGATTAAGTTTGTATTTGTAATATGAAGATTGGACATTGATGCGAATAAAGGCATTGACATTCATTGAAAGGAATCAGTTTTTCATGTTTTTTTTGTTTTTTTTACCTTCAGGTGATGCCTACGGCTGGATGTCATCTTCTTCCTGACAGGGAACAAGTTCTTACAATTAGCTACTTTTATGTTTCTTCTTTATCCAGAGGTTGAAATGTTTTTCTTGAGGGTTATTTTACGCGTTAACAATGTTTGGAACTCAGAATTTTATGATTAGGAAAGAAACACAAACACTTTTTTTTTAACATTCCTGTCATATTCAACAATTATGAGACACAATTCTTGTGGTTAACTTGATCAAAGACAAGTGTACAGAGATTAAACGTTCTTAGTTGGACTTACTCAGACATCTTGATGGATTTTGTGGTTCACAGCCTGTATCGAGACACACACATATTAGAACACGTTGAGGACGGGTTTGGTGTGTTTGACCCCTGCAGGGTGCCATAGCTTTTCCGTTTGGGGCTGTCTGAGATCAGCATGTTCCTCAGCTCCGATGGGGATTGATGAACAGTAAGATTTGTAACGTAACGCGATCTGACACAGCTGAGGAGCTGGACTAATCTGGGACGGTCCCGGGTCGGGTGTCGCCTCCCGGCCGTTTACGACCGGATCGAGTGAGGGGTTAATTTGAAAGATTCCTCTTTGAAATGCACCAAAGTTCAGTCCTAATGTTGGAGCATTAGCAAAGTGCAGGGTCCCAGCAATGTGTAATGATCAAAAACAATCCGTCGCCATGCATTTTTATTATTATTATTATTATTATTGAAGATAATAACAATAATTATGCAAATATAGCTAATTTTTTTCTTATTAATACAATTTTTCTTATTAAAATTATACAGTATCTCATATTTTTCTGAGAAAACATTGTATATATTGTACTGCCCATGATTATAAAAACTAATGGTTAATAAAATCCTAAAAAGTATTAAATAAAGTATAATTTTTCAAATTATTTTTCTGAAAATCTATAAAAGGTATCAACCAAATGTACATTTGATGTAAATAATCAACTGTGAGTCATAAAGTTTGCAATTATTCTCAATTTTGAACATTTCAGGTCAATAAACTAATATATAACATTTTTGTATCCGCTTAATAACCCAAACTTGACTTTAAATAGACATAAAAATTATTTTTTGTCAACCTAATTCATACTTTTAGTTGAAGTAATCCAGTCTAGATATTACAGTTTTGTGACAGATTTATTAAAGTGAATGTAACCCGCCAGTTGCCGAGGGTTACATTCACTTTCTAACGCTAAATGCCATGCGGGTCGTAAAACACACCGGCATAAAACACCAAATAGTTCTGCAGCTGACACATAAATCTACCAGGAAAGGTGCTGACAAACATGTCTGAAGCGAGTTCGGTGTGGCACGAAAGGGTCAAAGGAGGAGAAAGAGACGGTTTTGCCTCCTCTTTAAAAAATGATGTCGTTCAGTTACGGCTTTTGCTCATCATCTTTTTTTTTTGTTTTTGTCCAGGGGAAAAGTAAAAGATGCTGCTCTCGGAGGCCTGAAGTGGATAAAAGCATAAGGAAAATGTTCTCACCTATTGAGAGGAGGAGGAAGGAGGACAAGACACGCTTGATGGAAGAAAAAGGAGCCACTGCCGAAGCCACAGACAGAGAAAAAGGAAATAGGTATATATGGTGGCTTGTGGTGTCTCAGCAAAATGCCCAGATCCTCTTTATGGAAATGGATTCCCGGGCAGACCAATGGGCCGACGAGATCCTGAAATACATCCTGCCCAGCCCCGCTCTGTAAAAATGCCCTCTAACTCAGACCGGTCGGAGCTGAGCAGAAGGCACACAGCGAGGAATAAACGGGACTTTAAAGATCTGAGCCGGTTCTTTGCAAACACGATGAAATCTGGTGTTTTTTTAGAAGAAGACATCTCTCCAAACCATGTTCAAACCATGTTAATTTCACTTGAAATATAAGACTAAAGAGCAAAGACACCAAACTGTTAACTTCATCACAAACAAAAGCAATGAATTAGAAGTGATAGTGGATTTTTTTCCAAAGATTCACTGTGTAAGTAAAACCTAAAAACACCTTTTTTGCTGTTATATTCATAAAGGCAGCTCAATTTGATTAAACGGAAACGTGAAGCTTTTTTTACTGTTTTTATAAAAGGAAAGTGAGCCAGTCCAGTTGTCTTTTTAGCAAAAGACAACTCCACTGCTTCATTGTTTGCAATTTAAAGACACAAAGTCCTGGATCTTTTTCAGATTCCCCAGCACATCTGACTCAGAAGGGTCCGATCTAATCAGAATCAGGATCAGAATCAGAGTCAGAAATACTTAATTAACCCCAGAGGGACATTATTTGAGCGTAAATCAGAATTTATGTGGTCATTCTACAACTGAAGTGAGAAAACTAATGAAAAGCTCCTCGTGTGAATCATCTGAAATCAAATTATTTCCAAATTATTTCAAATTTAAGGCTGTTTCTGGGTCTCAGGTTGAGTGAGAAGTGGACCTTAATGAGGTCACTTCGGTTTTAAAATGGCCACAGAAATTCTGACTCACGCTCCCTTCTGAAGCCCCATAAATCTATTTTTTCTTTTAAAAGTCATTTAAAGGAAAGTTTTGATGTTTGAGTAGAAGAATTAACAAGTGGATACAAGTAGCAACAAAAATCCGTCCTTATTTGAAAATATTTATTTCTACTGCTTCCATGGAAATCTACACATCGTGAGGTGATGATGTCTGTGGACTTTACAAAATGATGTTTCTGTGTTTTGGCTCGGTATCTCTCAGGGGGGGTGACAGTATCTCAAAAACAGGCAGAAAAAAACAAAAAAAAAGGCCTCGAACATTGTCCCCGAATGTCCGCGGGAGACGCACAGACAGTCACCCAGACCTCGGACGGAAACGTTTTCCCCCCGCCGTCGTCCAGGAAATGAGGCTTTTTAGGAGGTCTCGAACATCTTCTTCCTGTCCGCCTTATCCTCGATGTTCTTACGCCAGTCGCCCACTGCTTCTGTGCTCTGGAAGGAGAAAACACACACATCTCAGTACCAGAACTAAAATTTTGAGAGAGTATGTAATCTAAATCTAACTTTACTGTATTTCACCCTTGTTTCCTCACTCCTAACTGCCTAACTTCCACTTTATTTTAGTATTAAAATCAACTTACGGATTTTTTAACTTAGCTTCCTTTAGCTTAGCTCACTATGCAGTCAGTAAAAACATCATAGAGCAACAGATATGCTAACATGCTAATCCTCAGTTCTGTTTAGTAGAGAAAAACTGCTTTAAAATACACTTTTTATCTGATAACCAAAAGAAACATTACTCACCGTTCAGTTTCCAGTTATAAAGCTGACCTCACTCCGAACTGCCTCCCTTTTCACTTTATTTGAGTATTAAAGTCAACTTACGGACTCTTTAACTTAGCTTTCTTTAGCTTAGCTCACTATGCAGTCAGTAATACATCAGAGAACAACAGATATGCTAACATGCTAATCCTCAGTTCTGTTTAGTAGAGAAATACTGCTTTAACCCTAAAATGCCAAATGTATCATATTTGATTAATACGATTTCTGAAGTCTTTTGGATCTGAGACTTTTTGCATCATTCAGTGGTAAAAGCTTTGCTCAAACCCCTGTTGTACACATTCAG
>CAJRST010022223.1:20424251-20437748 GCA_907169785.1 Menidia menidia
TTAATTTCATTAATTTTTTAAATTTTTTTTAATCTATATATTTATATATATTTATATATATATATGTATATATATATTTAATTTTATTTATTTATTTTTTTCAGCGGGGAAACAACAGGAAAAAGTCGTTTCCGGGCCCCTGCTCTCACCATGAGGGCGGCCTGGTCCCCGCTGAGGTCGGGGGCGGGGCAGTTCTCGGCCATGTAGGCCTCTTTGGCCGCCGCAACGTCCTTCTTCTCCTGCTCCAGCCAGGTAGCGGCAATCTGCAGCATCAAGCTCTGCAGGGAGACCAAAACACGGATCAGAATCAGAAAAACTTCCATAATCATGCAGAGAAGAGGTGGAATTCTCACCTTCAGATGATGCCGGCGGCTGGATGTCATTTTCTTTCTGCGGTCAAGAAACAAAAACTCAGAAAATGTACTTTCTGATCTAATGGAGTGACTACTTTTGGAAATATATTAATATGTATTCTATTTTGAGTAAAATTAGACTTTAGATAATGATCATGAATTTAAATCTTGGTCTAAATGTGTAAAGACTTTGGCAGGAAAAACAAGATCAGATTTTGAACAATCCTCAATAATCCTTAGCCACTAATATTTAATCTTTGCTAGTTGTTTAATACCTCCTTAATTATTTTTTTTACTCTCAGTCAGACTAACTGGATCATTATCCAAATGCTACTGCTCTAAAAAAAAAAATCTGAGGATATGAAGCATAGGTAACTGGATTGTTTTGGACACATAAAGTCAATTGGAGTCATGTATTAAAGTTTAGTCATCTTTTAAGTTTGCGTAGCTATCAGAGTATCATCACTACAGATTAAAATATCTCAATAATTACTCTAAGTCATGAGCAGAAGTTCAAACAGACCTGAATCCTAATGACGTAAATCCTCCTCTGTTTTGTTAGATTTATTACCGATTAACTAACATTCAAAGACGATGATTTTTTTTCTTTTTTTTAAACAATTCAGCATTGAAGTAGGAGTTATGGACCTTTTATAAGACAGCATAACTAACAAGATTTAACTTCAAGATTTAAAATCTTTATTTACACTTTAATTTGAAATAATTTTCCTTCACATACTTTACATCCACGCATGTACAGAAAAAAATTCAATTTTTTCCTTGTAATAAAAAAGAACCATTTAGAAGAGCTTGAATATTGTTACTGATTACTCATAAATTTTTATTTTACAGTTTAAAACAAACGTGTTTGTAGAGTTTGCGATCTGTACTGGAGATGAAACGGAAACAGATTAGGTTTGTGGTGACCTATGAAATAAGGATCTGAGTTTGTTTGAAATCCTGGCTCTCATTTATAAGACAGTCTCCAGTGAAATTCAAATACTTACTCAGACATTTTGGCTGTTTTTGAGCTTCACGCCTGTAGAGACAGAAACACTCAGTTAGGCACTAAAAGGAAGCTCACAGGCCACAGCTGGACCGAACGACCTTTGACCCCCGGCGGGAAACAGGACCCCTCTTTACGATAACGAAAACACGGCCACAAACCGGCTAATTCTGGATGGGCGGGCTCTGACATTCAGCAGTGGCCCCTCCGAAAAACATTCTGCCCAGAAGTGAACCTGTTCCAAAATGCCACGAGCACACGCGGTGCCAAGTTCTCCGTTAAGACCAATTATAACAACCTGAATACCTTCTCTGCAGCAGCTGTGTTTCAGAACAAGTCCAGATTTTAAACAGGAACCAGGCCCAATTAAAAGAAAAGAATCACGATTCTGTGTTTTCAAATCAACAGAAATTCCTGTGTTTTCAAACTCTTCCTCACTATTAAAGACACCGTAAGAAATGTGAGAAAGAAGACTAGGAAGGGATTCACAGATATTTTGGGTCAAATATTTTACAAGAGAGAGTACAATAACCAAAAGTGAGCCATGTTAACCCTATAATGCCAAATTTATCATATCTGATACGTACGGTTTCTGAAATGTTTTGCGTCTGACACCTTTTGCATAATTTAATGGTAAAAACTTTGCTCAAAATCCTATTGTACACAATCAGATATACCTGATAACAGGGGGCAGATGACTACACAAAAAGTAATCTTGACTTATCGCGTAGTAATAAATTATTAATATTAAACATTTATTTTTGTTTTTTCTTTTTACATATCTTGTTCAAAGGCCAAATATAGACTTAAAAACAAACAAAAAGTAATTGTCTGTTTTGTTTTATTCTTGGATCAGGCTTTAAAGGGTTAACAGGGTCCAAATACTTGAAATTTAATGAAAATTTAGCTGAAAATGTGCAATTTCTCATCAGGCCTTTGAAAAACATCTGATGACAATAAACCTTTTTATGTTTTTTTTAACAAAACAGGGCTGAAAATGGCCGTCAGAAATTAGTTTCCACAGAATATTGCGTGACCTTATCAATGAAAAACCTGCTCCAAAAAAAGATAGCCTCACTTATTTTAACTGCCCTTATCTCTCAGTTTGAGACGTCTAAGAATTAGTCACGAAAATACTTAGATAATTTCCACTTGAATAGTTGCATTGGAGTAAAATCCCCAGTTTTTACCACACGAAAGTCCTACAGTCCTTCAGAAAGTCCGACAAGTGCGAGCTGCTGCCTGAGCTCTGAGAGGTCAGAGGTCACGCTCCCAGCAGCATCTCTTTTTCAAAAAAACGAAAAAACAAACAAACAGCTTCCTCTCTTTTCAGCCGATTTTTTCGCCGAAATCTGAAGTCCCACCTTGTCCAGCGGAGCTTATTGATCCCCGACCGACGGGGTAACGGAGCGAGACTTTAACCTACCGAACGTGACGAGGACGAGGAGGGTGCGCGAGAAGAAGGGGGGAAGAGACACTGCCGAGTCCCAAAAGAAAAAGATAAAACATGGTATATAGGGGCGTTAGGTGCTGGCTCAGCAGCAAAGGCAGCCCTCTTTATGGTAGCAGAGCCACTTCAGACCAATGGGCCAGCAGGCTCCAGAAATACCACCGCAACTCTCTGAGGAACCTCATAAATTTCGCCGGGCAGGAAATCACCTCCTCGGACTGGACAGACGCTATCGGGTTCCACCCGCCGAAGACAAGCGAGGTTCTCTCGGAGCAATTGTTACACAACGCAGAGACACTGGGACCATCTCCACCAAATTCTGCTTTTCTTGATACCAGGCAAGCTTCTAGAGAACATCATGAACCACTCAGACCCCAATTAAAGTCCTCAGCCACTTCAACGATTGGCAAAAACTGCAGAAACCATCACAGAATGCTAAAATAAACCCATTTCAGACCTCTACAAAGCAGTTAGACAAGTGTTTTTGACCTACAAGAGATAAGTGTGAGGCTTCAAGCTAACAGAAACTAAAGCTTATTCAGTTTATAGTATTTTTAGACCAAATCTTCAAAAGGCTAGCAATACTTTCATCTTTGGCCTTTAAGAAATGTATTAGAGAGAAACAGAAACCATCACAGAATGCAAAAAGAAACCCATTTCAGACCTCTACAAAGCAGTTAGACAAGTGTTTGTGACCAACAACAGAAATCTGTGAAGCTTGATGCTAACAGAAACTATAGTATTTTTAAACTAAATCTTCAAAAGGCCAGCAATGCTTTCATCTTTGGCCTTTGAGCAATGCATTAGAGTATTGTCAATCAAATGCTAACACATTTATTTTGAGGGGTAGAGAAATGCCGGATCATTCCATTTTTCAGTAACAGCATTATTTCACCAAAGATATTAAAGAACTGGAAAACTTCTATGTTTTTTTTTGTTTAATCTCATCACAAGAATTAAGTTTTTATTCAAATGTCATCTTAAACTTCCAGATCCAGATTATTTATATTTGAGACAATCTTTAGTTTGCAAAGGCACCAGGAAATGTGGATTTAAAGAGCTTCCTTTGGCACATGAACAAGTTTTTGATGTTTAAATACATTTATGTTTCACTTAAACATAAATAAGCTTCTGAAATCACTTCCAGGGTTAGTTAATAGTTAATGTCCTTAAATTGCCAAAAAAGAAAAGTGTCACTCACCATCTCGCCGTAGCTTTTCAAAGCAAGGCTTGGACAGAATCGATGGAAATAGTTTGCCAGGAAATGTTGCCATCATCACCAAAAACGAGGGCCGGATGAGAGATGGGAGGAAGGAGATCGGGAAGAAAACAGGAAGTCGGAGACCCTGCTGACATCTGCTGGTTCAGCAGGAGTCAAACTCCAACGGAAAACAATCCAAATAATCCATCCTGCTGCTCGAATTTAAAGAAACTTCTTGACCCTGAAAACAGATCTTCCTTCTCCAACATTTGGACTTACGCAGTATGTTGTCTCTTTAGGAGTAAATCTTTCTATTGACCTCAATTCAAATTCAGTTTGAATCCACTAAGAGGCAGCTTCAAACTACACTCTGACCCCTTAACTTCAAAGATTCCAGTTAGAAAAACTAAGGAAGAAAAACACAATATGTCTATATTCCAAAAGAAGATTTAATTCTATGGCTTTCTTTGAAAATAACAATTTGGAGACGGGACAGACAGAAAGAGAGTGAAAGTCAGATTAAAGTCAGATTAAAGTCTCTAAGAGGTCTCAAACATCTTCTTCCTGTCAGCTTTGTCTTCGATATTCTTCCTCCAGTCACCGATTGCTTCCCCAGCCTGGAAAAAACAAATTTATCTGTGTTTCTGCAGCTGCCTCCAAACATAAAATCCAATCAAATCCAGAATTTAAAAAGAGCCTATCACCAGTGCAGTCAGTAATACATCATAGAGCAACAGATATTCTAACATGCTAATCCTCAGTTCTATTTAGTAGAGAAAAACTGCTTTAAAATACACTTTTTATCTGATAACCAGAAGAAACATTACTCACCGTTCTGTTTCCAGTTTCCAGTCTCCCTTTTCACTTTATTTGAGTATTAAAATCACCTTACGGACTCTTTAACTTAGCTTTCTTTAGCTTAGCTCACTATGCAGTCAGTAATACATCATAGAGCAACAGATATGCTAAGATGCTAATCCTTAATTTTATTTCGTAGAGAAATACTGCTTTAACGCTATAATGCCAAATGTGTCATATTTGATTCATACGGTTTCTGAAATGTTTTGGATCTGAGACTTTTTGCATCATTCAGTGGTAAAAGCTTTGCTCAAACCCCTGTTGTTCACATTCAGATATACCTGATAACAGCCAGTAGAAGACTACAACAAAATACATTTTTGACTTATTGTACGCTAATTTGATCAAAATAATTTCTTTTTTTTTTCTTCATATGTTGTTGAGGGGCCAAAGAAAGACTTCAGACTAAAAAAATCCAATATTCCTCCTATTTTTCTTGGACTTTAAAGGGTTAAAAAACACTTTTCCACTGATAACCAAAAGAAATATGACTCCACCGTTCAGTTTCCAGTCATAGAACTGACTACATTTGTTTAGATTTCATTGCGATAACTCAGATAGTTCCTCACCTCTTCTTTGACCTCCTTCTTGACCTGCTTCAGGTTGGCCCTCAGGTCCATGTTGACGGTGTGTTTGGAGCCCAGCAGAGCTTTCAGCATGTCGTCCGCAGACATGCGAACCTTTTTGAGGGCCGGCTTCTTAACTCCGGCCAGCTCCACCACCTTCATCTTCAGGTCATCAATCTGAAAGCGCCAAGCAGTGGGGAAGCTAAAGCTACAAGTCAGTTAAGCTAAAGCTAAAGCTAAAACTAGTTGTGCAGCACCTTAGTTCACTTTAGCTAACCGAACCTTTACTGGGGGTTTTTAGCGTATGATTAGCATCAAATAGAGATTTGGGAGTTCTGTTTAACACCCATAGAGAACCCACTGTTAGGGAAATCAATATATGTATAATCACTTTCTTAATTTCTCTCTGGTAACTTAAGTTTACAGAGATGAAAATGGGGTGAGACAGCCAGGCCTTTCCACTTGAATGTGAGCAGCTAACTGGATGTTTGAGTCATAAATTCAAAAGGCTTTTCAGCACTGTTTCACTCTCCGTTTCAGTTGGAGTTTGTCGAGATGCAAAATTCTTAAAAAAATAAAAAAGATGGCCATTTGGAGTGCTGTATCCAAAAAGCCTGAAACCATGCTAACCAGGCTAATGACCTCATGGAGACCAAGGGGCTGTGGGACCAGGCCACGGACAAAGGGACTACAGGTTTGGGGGTTTGGGGCTGGGGCTGGTCACCAAAACACCCCCAATGGGAACAAGGAGCAATAATGGGTAAAAAAAGAGACCAAAGGTAACAAAAAAAGTGAGTTTGAAGCTTCACAGTGCACGCTGGTTTCTTTTTTTTTACTGTAAGCCAGTGAAAAGTAGGGAAGAACAGCAAAAAGAGCCCATTTATATAAGAAAGGGTTCATCAGAAGTACTGATGACTGTTGAATGGAGACATATACATTTATTTCTTTTTCTAATTCAGCAATGTATACAGGTATTTATCTAGGTTATCTATCTATCTAGGTATTTATTGTTTTTAGATACATAAAGATTACAGGTTTAAAATCAGAGATGGCTTCTAAATGCTCTGATTCTGATCATTTCTTTTCTATGCTAAAAGCAACAAGTCTGATCAATTCTAACTCAGTAAAATGTCAGTGAAACGACACATTTGTGTTGACGAAAGTTATGAAATAATTTAAACATTGGAAACCTTAATCATCTCTATTTTTTGTGAGAGACAACTTAAATGTTTTTACCTCTGCTTTCTTTCCCAAAGAAACAGGAACGATATTTTTATGAAGAAAATGCCGCGTTGAAAAATCCACCTACAATCTATTCTACAAACTATATCCCAAAAATCCAGCATGCAGACTGAAGATAACATATTTTATCTGTAAAACCATCATAACCAATCGTAAACGACCAACCTCAGTCAATTTAATCAGTTTTCGTGTGTCGCCTGTTGTGTTTAGGACCCAGAACAACACCAGAAACCAACAGGAAAATGGACCATATGAGATAAACACACCTCCTTTTGCGTCTTTACTTGTTTGGCCTCTGTGTCGTAGCGCTCTTCATCCACCACATCGATAGCGTGTTGCAGCTTTTTGCAGAGTTCCTGTTAACATGAAAGAGATAAATATTGTTTTACACATGGAGTCCATCTCATAATCGAGGGGATGCGAGTTTGTGAGGTTTCTGTGTGTGAGCCATCAATGATTGTACATATTTTAGTTACTCAAATCTCTGCGCTGTGTTGCTTCCTTGTATATTCGTTTGTTTTTGCTGTTTGTACTTTATATTTATGCACCTTTTCCTCCTTTTGAACTCTCTTTAGTCACTAAACCGATGTGTGACCAGTGAATTTCTCCACTGTGAGATCAATAAAGCTCTCTTATCTTATCCTATCTTATCTTATCAATGATTGTATATATTTTAGTCACTCAAATCTCTGCGCTGTGTTGCTTCCTTGTATATCTGTTTGTTTTTGCTGTTCGTACTTTATGCACCTTTTCCTACTTTTTAACTCTCTTTAGTCACTAAACCGATGTGTGACCAGTGAATTTCTCCACTGTGAGATCAATAAAGCTCTTATTTTATCTTATCTTATCAATGATCGTACATATTTTAGTCACTCAAATCTCTGCGCTGTGTTGCTTCCTTGTATATTTGTTTGTTTTTGCTGTTCGTACTTTATGCACCTTTTCCTCCTTTTGAACTCTCTTTAGTCACTAAACCGATGTGTGACCAGTGAATTTCTCCACTGTGAGATCAATAAAAGCTCTTATCTTATCTTATCTTACCATCAGAGCTGCCTGGTCTCCATTGAGGTCAGGAGCTGGGCAGTTCTGGGCCAAATGAGCCTCTTTGGAAGCCGCGATGTCTTTGGCCTCCTGCTCCAGCCAGTTGGCAGCGACCTGCAGGACCAAACTCTGAAGGACAGCAGGAAACAGACGTAAAAAAAGCAAGTAGTCCTGCATCCATCCATCCATCCATCCATCCATCCATCCATCCATCCATCCATCCGTCCATTATCATTACCACTTCAGTTCCATGCTCCTAAAATCTGGAACAGTCTTCCTGAAGATGTGAGACAGGCTTCAACTCTGACAGTGTTTAAATCCAGGTTGAAAACGCTTCTGTTTAACTCATTGGCTGCCAAATATGTCTATAGACGTCAATTCAAATACAACCGTTCGCTGCCAAAGACGTCTATAGACGTCTTTTATGTTTTTCAACGAGAGTGGCTGGGGGACGATCTGCTAAAGCTTGTCCGTAAATATCAGGCTTCTAGACAGAGTATGTAGTAACAAATTGACCCTCTAGGTGGCAGTGCCACTTTTGATGGGAGATGAGCATAGATTGTAGGGAAATAAAAAAAAACGCAATGGTTCGCTATGCGAGAAATGGCGCCGGTGAGACGCACGTTGAGGAAGAACGGAATAAGGTAAAAACAATTTTTTTTTCCTGATGAAAGAAGAGAGTCTACTCTTTCTTTTGGTGTGTTCGGTGTTTACATAGTCATAGCACAAACTATTCTGTGGCTCTTTAAAAAATCTGTCAAAATGCTCAAAAAACTCTGGCAGTATGGGACTGTTCTGAAAATGGCCGGCAGTCAATGAGTTAACTGTGCCTATGGAAATTGAATGTATTTCGTCTGCACCCTTCAATTTTCCCATACGTGTTTGTGTTGACGATCGTCAGCTATTGTTGTTGCTGTCGTTGTCCTTATTGTGTTGATTAATTTTCTTTTCTTGTTTTTCTGCTTTTCAATTCTCTGTGAAGCACTTTGAATTGTCTTGTACACGAAATGTGCTATACAAATAAACTTGCCTTGCCTTGCCAGTCATTCCCTAATGGGGTCACAGGGCAGAACTGGAGCCTAACTTCTTCATCTTTTAGTTTATGTACATATTAATTCGCCGAGTTATTGGTTGAATCAAGAGAAATGTAGCTCTGATTTATCATTTATCTGTTCTTTAGGCAGCATGTTAGCGACAGATGCTAAATCCAAAGTCCTCCTCTTTTTCAGTCTCACCTTTAGATGATGCCTGCGACTGGATGTCATCTTCTTTCCCCTGTGGTCGATACAAAGGTGTTCCCACATGAGTTATTACAAAATACAGTTTTTTGATAATCAATCAATGTAAATAGAAATTAATCTGGACTTACTCAGACATCTTGTCTTATGTTTTGTTTCAGATTCTGCTGAAAAGAAAAAAGCCCAAAGATGGTGATTCTGACTTTAGGGTAGAGGCTTAATCATAGGTCTATTTTTGATTTACTCAAGACATTAATCATTTTATCAAGCTTTACTATTTCAAAGTGGGAAATGAAACACCGATGGGAGTTTACAAAACTGAAATTTCTTTGATAAACTAGAAGTAAGTCACTCCATTTTCAGTCTCAGTATGGCATCTTCACCATCCAAAAATTCTCTCTTTGTCTATATCCGAGATGTTTCTGAACTATTTTAGCCATTTTTCCACCCAGTTATGAGCTGGAATTACTAGAAAACATTTAGTTTAATCTTTTCATCCGTGGATCCTTCCGGTTTGCTCTCGTGTTTATCCTCTTATTAAGAATAGAAACCTCAGGCTGTGGGATACATGAATCCTGAGTCAGCAGTGTCAGAGCTAATCTTAGCTTGGGGTCAAAGGTCAATGAAGAGCATTTTAAGGGGGTGGACATCCGTAGTAGATGAGCCGATTAGAATTTTTTAGGCACAAAATGCAGAAAATATTTTTGACCACTCTCAGGCCAGCTCATATTTTCTAATGATTTCATTCTAGTCGATTAACATCTGGATCACCCCTGAATCAAACAATTTTTGGCTTTTTAAGTTGACCATTCTTCCACGTGTCCCATATTTCTGTTGACTGAATAATTGATCGATCTGTTTGTCTATTGTCTATCTAGGGGTTCTTTTCTTCGGCTTTTTGGCTGAGAGTGAAATCACACAATACAGATGTTCTCAACATCTGCATTGACATGGCCGATGTTCTTTTAGTCTCACAGGCTCTCACCTGCCAGCACTAATGGTCCACATTTAAGGATGTTTTTCACTCAAAAATCTATTTTAATGACAGTCAGTTGAAGCAAACAGAAAAAAATGTTGACATAAATAAATATAATTTTAGGGAGTTACAAATGAGGAAGGGAGGGGGATGCTGGAACTAATCATATCGTCCTCTGTTGAAGTCTACAGACAGTTTTTAAATTGGACTGTGATCATCTAAACAGTTCATTAAATGCGTGTTAGTTTAGTGTTAGTATACAGAAGACAGCATACAGAGAAAGAGAGAAAATTAACTAGTTAATGACCTATAAAAATTACATCCATTTAAAGATATATCCCACTGAGAGGACCACCAAAAGTCAAAAGCTTTGAGTATTTTATCCAAAAACATATAGCTCACTTGAGACAGTAATAATACCAAAGAAAAGAGTTTCTCACCAGCAAAGTAGACGGAGAAAACAGCTCAGAACTGGGAGGTAAAGACGAGAAGCCCCAATAGAAATGGGTGAAATCCGTGGGGTATATATGGGCTAACCGTGTTAGCCCATATATACCCCACACATTTGGGCTCCCCTATTAAGGCTACGGACCCCTGAGGCCAATCAGGCCACCATGCCCCTAAAATACCGTCATCCTTTGACCACTCGCCTCATAAATTTACCATCAATTGACCAGTTGCGTCGGACTGGCCAGTTGGAACTGGCCGACTGTGGACCAGGTCAGAGTGCCACGGGAAACCAGAGGAAGTCTAATCAGACTTCCACCAGACTTTAAAAGTGTGTGGCCCTTCATAAGAAACCCAAACTAACCCATCACAGAGAGGGTGGTCAACCAAAAATATGACGGGGCCCGTTGAGAACACATTTTCCAAACTTTAAGACACTTTTTCTGTCCATTATCGCCTGTATTTGCATCGGAAAATGTTCAGACAAGGATCACAAAACAACTTCTAGCATTGTTATATTAGAAGTGATGCACAACTCATTCTACAAAACAGCACACTAACTACTCTGAGAATCTGTTGTATAACTTTTATTTACTACTGATGTGTAATAGGAACTACAATCAAAGACTCTATTTCAAAAGACTTAACAAAAGACAAAGAAACTCCATGAGAGAATAACTATTCATATTACTATTTGGATCTAGGTCTCCAACAGAAAGGACTGATAGAGGCCTAATTTAAGTATTTTTTAGAATCTAAAAAGACCATTTAAAGTGCTGGTGCTACAACAGAAAAAACAAAAAAAATTACCTTGTCCTTTGACCGGCAACCATAGGAGCTGTTAGGGTTTATGTTGGATTTCCAGAAACTAAAAACAGTGTAAATCAGAAATTAAGTTAATCAGCAGTAAACGGCAAAAAAGAAACAAGATAATTTGGTCAAGAAATAATAAAAGTGGTTCCACTCACCTTGTATGTGACTCAACAGGTCCGATAAAAACAGCTTTGACAATAAATGGAGAAACAAATGGCCCCTTTTTCATAGAAATTTTAGATCAGACAACATGCAGGACGTAGCCCAGTAAGAATCAAACTGAGATGTAGTTGCTTTGGGACAATGTCTGCTCAGATAAGAAATTCGTCAAAAGAAATTGTAATCTGGACCTGAAGAAATAACCAACTATCTGGCACCAGCTCAAACTAAAAACAGGGAACATTTAGTCCTCTGCTGACACCAAGTGGTGGCATGCTCCTATAGCCAGCTCTGCATTCTTATAGCCACACTCTCTCTATATATATCCATACTTTTTTATCATCTACACATTGATTTAATTGTTTCAGCATAACTGTTTGCTTGTTTGTTTTTGTCTGAAAGCATAGGCTGATTATCTCCAGTTTGGAGCTGCATTTAATCATGCAAACCAGACTAAACTTAAGCAGCAAGGCAAAAAAAAATCTTTGAAATATTTGCAACAAAAAATGTCGTACTACTTATCACGAGTCACAGACTCAAATATCATTCTTCTGGGATGTTTTCAAATGTAAAAACTGATTTGTTTAAAACAGTCCAGTCAGAACTCCGAGCTGAGAGCTTGACATTTTCAGCTTCCTGTTCAAATTATATAATGTGTCATTATTCAGATTCTACTATAAAACCCTCACTCATAGGGACGTATTTTTACAGGGCTCTGGTTCTGGTCACTGGTTGGGTTCATCCATACCCCGCACGTGGACTCAAAAGTTTCTGTTTCATTACTGGCCTGCAGACTTTTAACCATCCAGACAAGCGACCGTAACTGCATTAGTCAGCGTTTTTACATGTCTGTCACGTCTTTTTTTCTGTGTTTACCATGTGGAATTAACAAAAATATGTGATTATGTAATGGTATATTTTGAAGTCTTGGTTAATCTAGTATGAAACAAAGATATTCTGTCTTATTCCTCATTCACGTGCACAACACCACAACAAGCACAACAGGACGTTTTCAAAACGCCAACAGACCAGGAGTGATTTTTTTTTGTATTTTTTTTTTGTAAATTTTTTATTTATTTTTTATGTTTATTTTTTTTTAGATAATTTTTTTTTGGTGATTTTTTGGTGATTTTTTTTGTGATTTTTTTGTGAGTGAATTTTCTTTTTTTTTTTTTTTGTGAGTGAATTTTTTTTAATGCAGTGACGTTTCAGGTTCAGTGCCAATGGACCTCTCAGAAGTCGGCTAAAGACGTTAGCTAAAAGTGCGGCGTGCATTGTTTTTGCAGTGTTGTGCATCTCTGAGTCAAAGACAAAATATCTCATGACAGATCAAATGTAGGAAACAAATGATGTTTATTTTACAAAAAAAAAAAAAAATTGTGAGAGAAGAGGGACTTGAAAAGGCTTTTTACCTCTTAGCCGTTACATTTATTATTTCGGTGACTTACAAGTATGGAGCACAAGGAACAAGGCGGGGCCTAGGGTTAGGGTTAGGGTTAGGCTAAGGACACTCATGGGCTAGGAGAGCTACTGGTGGCTCCATCTAGCTTCTGAACCACAGACACCCCCATCTGCTGTGCAAAATGTCCAATAACAAAGCGGGCCGAAACTCACAGGTTTAACGAAACAAAAAGGCATTTCAAAAAATTTCCCCGGACTCCAAGAAAAAGCGCCCAACGGTTTGACTCGTTAGGAGGTCTCGAACATCTTCTTCCTGTCAGCCTTGTCCTCAATGTTCTTACGCCAGTCGCCCACTGCTTCTGCGGGCTGGAACACACAAACACAAACACAAACACAGGCCCGGTCAGAGAAAAAAAGGCGGGAAACCCGTCCAACGAACGTTTGGTCCAGTTTTCTCCGGCCACTCTCCAGTCATAGAGATGTCTACATTTGTTTAGATTTCATTGCAATAATAGATAGTTCCTCACCTCCTCCTTGACCTCCTTCTTGACCTGCTTCAGGTTGGCCCTCAGGTCCATGTTGACGGTGTGTTTGGAGCCCAGCAGAGCTTTCAGCATGGCGTCGGCGGACATGCGCACCTTCTTCAGGGCCGGTTTCTTCACGCCGGCCAGGTCCACCACTTTGATCTTCAGGTCGTCGATCTGAGAGCGCCAAGCAGTGCAACAATTAGGCTAAAGCTAAAGCTA
>CAJRST010022223.1:20478431-20500463 GCA_907169785.1 Menidia menidia
TGGGGCCCAGAGTCAGAACTAAACCAGGTTCTGGTCTCCTGCTGGGGCCCAGAGTCAGAACTAAACCAGGTTCTGGTCTCCTGATGGGGCCCAGAGTCAGAACTAAACCATGTGAAGCTTCATTTCAGCTCCAGGCTCCTAAAATCAGACAGAACCTAACTCTGGATGTTTAAATCCAGATGAAAACGCTTCTGTTTAACTGTGCATGTGGAAAATGGATGTATTTGATTTGCTCCCTTCACTTATTATTTTTCTTTTCTTGTTTTTCTGCTTTTAAATTCTCTGTGAAACACTTTGAATTTTCTTGTACACGAAATGTGCTGCAAAAATAAACTTGGCTATGACTTTGAATCATATCATATCATTTAAATGTAATGAATTCCCATCAAAATGCAAAATATCTTGAAATACAAGAACAGATTTTGGTTGCTGTAACAGAGAAACTCTGAAATGTGTCAGAGAGTGTGCATTTAAACATACTAAACGTATTCTTCAACAGAATGCGTTATGTTATATGAAGTAATTTTTCAGGATTTAGACGCTTTTATTCAAATGACTAAAAATGCAGATACAATATGATAGTTAGCATCTCCCTGACTGTAAGGCAGAGAGAAGAAAATCACTGGTCCGACTCTGTTAGAGGAAAGGTATTTCCCTGGATATGTCTTATTTCCTCCTCTGGATAGAGATCCGAATGGATACCGACTGGTGGCTTTGACATGTCATGTAATGAAAACTTTGGAGAGAATCTTTGTTTGTAAGATGAGATTTCAGACTGCTGACCCCTCCAGTTTGCCAAACAGAAATACTGAGCTATCTGACAAACTGAACAGAAATACATATATATCAGAGTGGCTATTTTTGTAATTCAGCTGGATTTATTCCCTCTTTATCTATTTTTGACAGACACACAGGCAGTATATACTTGTCTGTTTATTTATGCATCCACAGGGTTTCCATAACACTTTATTCTGCTAGAATCGTGAACGAAAATAGCAAAACTGTAGGACAGACTCTGGACTAAAGCTCAACTTTGACATTTTCAAATCCAAAATGGCTGTACTTACATCCTCAGGACTGAGTTCTTCCAAGCAGAACTTGTCTGGTTCACATTACCAAGTAAACAAATCAAATGAGGTTAAATGAAAACCGAGCAAAGATGGTGGGGAGTTTCTAGTTTAATTAATTTGTTTCCTTTTTTTTCCCTTCTTTTTTTTTTCTCCTTTTGTTTTCCTTTTTTTCTTCTTTTTTTTCTCATTTTTTCCTTCCCCCCCACCCAAAAAAGAAAAAAAGGGGGAAAAAAAGGGAAAAAAAGGAAATGAAAAAAAATGGATTTTTTTTTTTTAAATTTGTTTTCAGATAGTAGTTTCCTGTACACTCAACTATCTGACCAAATAAACAGAAATAGATGTATATAAGCAGCTTTATATGCGTTTCAGTTGGATTTATACACACTTTATTGCTTTTACTGGAGAGATGGAACTTTGGATCTCATGAGGACCAACTTGACCCATATGAGTTGTGGCCTAAGCTAAGTAATTAGATCCCATTTTCTGTGGTTTTCTTTGGAGCTTTGACTCTGGACGGTTTTGGTCAGAGGAATGTTTTTACTATGTTATGACGGAAGTCCCTGATGCTTCAAACAATGGGATCACAAAAACCAACACTCCCACCTGGTGTTCTCTTTGGGACTGAGGACAGTTTCAGTTTTATCTATGAGAAAAATTAGCTTTTTTTTCCTCCTTCGGCTCAGAAAAAAAATCACAATGATCTTACAAAGCAAAAAGAACTTTGATGTCTTTTATTTATCCCATTATTGCATCTTATATTGTGGTCAGTCCATACGGGTCAATGGCAAATACAACATCTAAAAATACCGTTTCAACTTATTTTAAGCATCAGCCTCAAACATCTTCTTCCTTCCGTCCATGCCAGATTTGTCCTCAATGTTTTTGCGCCAGTCGCCGACATCCCGAAGTTCCTTTTCCTGAAACAGCGAAATAAAGAGGTCCTGGTATCGTAACTGGGATGGAGGGTCAGGCTGTAAAACTGAGGTAAAACCGGAAAAATCTCCATACACAGGTTTTTATGCATTCTCTCCTGGTCATTACACCTTCGATTCAGTGAATAAAACCAAATTAAAGAATTAAATTTTCACACTAAGTGTTCTCTCGTCCAGTTTTATTTATTCACTCTCTGCTCTTTGTATGCTCATGTAAGCGCTCAAAAAGATCTCCCATTGCAAGGGTAAGGAAAATAGTTTTATATAAGTAGCAACTGAAAAAACTGAGAACTTGGGCCCACATTTAAAGACAATTTAGAAGACAATTTTGGATCTGATCAAAATCATACTTTTGAAGTTCACATTAAATGAGTTAACCATCATGTAGTCGAAAAAAAAAAAAAAAAAAAAAAAAAAAAAAAATCTCCATATTTCTCTCACCTCTTCTTTGACTTCCTTCTTGACCTGCTTCAGGTTGGCCCTCAGCTCCAGGTTGACGGTGTGTTTGGAGCCCAGCAGAGCTTTCAGCATGGCGTCCGCGGACATGCGCACCTTCTTCAGCACCGGCTTCTTGAACTTGCCCATCACGTCCTGAACTTTGATCTTCAAGTCGTCTATCTGGAGAAGGGGAAAATATTTTTAAAAAAAAGGAATCCTGTTTGCTGTCAGGCCTGAAAAGTGTCATTTTACACACACCAAAGAGTAACTTCACTCTTATGTAAAGTGAAAGCATAAACTAGGTATTTATTTCAACTTCTGAGAATCTAAATGGGACAAACAACCCTTGGAAGATCTTTTTTTTTTATTTACTTGATGGCTTACTTGTTTTGCTTAAATAATCTTTTGTGCCTGGACACGTTTGACAGCTCTTAACTGCTTAGAAAAGTCCATTATTGTATGACTTTAACTTGTTCCAGCTCCAGTACCCTAAACAGGCTCAAAGCCCATGCCTTGGCTGGTTAAAAATGTTGTTTTTTTTTACCTGTTCCTGCTCAATCACTAACACAAAACTAATGTCATGTTTGGGTTTCGTGGTTGATACGAAATAAATGAGTCAATTCAGTCAACTTTTCAATTCAATTGAAAATGTGCAATGATATTTTAAAGAGCACCAAATCACAACAAATGCCATCTCTAGTTTTAAATCAGTCCAATTAATACAGAATCAGTTTTTAAAAAAAGCCAAAAGTTTGGTTTTCTTAGCTAAAAATCAACTTTTTTTTTAAAATCATAGTAGCATGACTCTTGCTTATGCAGAGCTGTGTGGGCTCAAATCAGAAATACTTTAATAATATCAGAGGGAAATTATTTAATGTAATGTAATCTAAAGCGGGTTTTCTTTGCTTTTTACTATCAACAATCTTTAACTTTTAACTTTTCATATGAACTTATGTTAGTCAGTTAAGATACTGACAAATTGCTAATTTAAGTTCTTAATACATCTTGAAAACTGGAAAGAAGTTTTGTATTTACAAATGAGGTGAGGGGACCCACACTACTCCCATTGGTGGATCTGGCCCTTTTTTTTTTTAATGGTTCCTCCCTGTCTTGTACAAAGATTGTGCCAGTGATTGGCTGCACCCAGTTTTGTAAATAAGATTAAATAGTAAATAAGATAATAAGATAGTTGCAAAAGCAAATCCATCTAATTAATCTAGAACAGTAGGAAGAGGTTTCCCTCAAGCATTAAAGCTCTTCCGTTTGTTCTCCCTGGACCTGTGTGTTAGTTTTCGGGGGTTTGGGTGATCCACCTCTTTGTTGGCTTTGTTGACTTTCATCTCCAGGTCGTATCGCTCCTCGTCGGCTGCGTCCACCTTATGGTGGATCTCCCTGCACAGCTCCTGAACACAGAACCAAAACAGAGCTCATTTTTAACGGCACATCTGGGACTGGCTCTCATACTGAGCTTTAACGGGTCCGGAGCTTTTTTTTGACGTTTTTCCTTTGGATTTCGTGCCTTGAACTTGAAAAAACTCATACACAAAAACACACAAAAGAGCTTTTTGTTGTTGAGAAATCAGAGTATGTGATTGTGTAAACCTACTTGGCAATAAACCTAATTCTGATTCTGATTCTAAAAAGCCGGAGGGATCAGGAGACCTCATTAATAAAAACATTTGGCTAACATTAAGGTGGAGGATGCATGTTTTAGCTCTTGAGAGGATTTTTAGCTCGTGTATTCCACCTGAATCAGAGCACATGGAAGTGAATGGACAAGTTATTCTAAGCTCTAAGCTAAGTTATTCGCCTCAAGCTGCCCAATTTACATTGTTATCTCAGGGTTAGATGTCCATTGTCTGCCCAATTTGTCTAATCCCTTTGAGAAATGCCACAAAAAAAAAGAAGAAAAAGAGTTAACAGTGTCTAAATGTCTTATAAGTACATGGACGTGCATCTGATCCAATATGGTGTTTTGTTTTCCAGTTTCCATTAAATGCAGCATTACTAAAACTCACCTAAAACCTGAACTGGTTAACTGAGGAAACAGCTAAACAGAAGAAGCTCAAACATTTCCTGGTGGCTGTTTCCTGGACTCCACACAGGTCAGCATGAACATGACATGTTATTGTTGAGGTGTGTTTGTGGGGGGGTGACACTGGTTTTTACCAACAGCTTTATGACTTCACACAGATAAGGAAGATTTTTCTAAATAATAAAAAACTAGGAGATAGTTGTGCCTCTGTTGAAAAATGCTGTGTCATACTTTCGTTGAGTCAGCAGGTATAAAAAAAGAACAGGGTTATCGTAGTATGGCCATTCATGTTTTCGGCCATGAGAAAAATCATGAGAAATGAAGAAATGGGGAGATATTTCCTGGAAATGTATGGAAAAAGTACCCGACACATTAAAAACATATCTGCAGATGGATTCACTGCTGCTTTAAGCTAAAAAATTAAACCAATCTCCTAATAAAATGTAGGATGACTGGACTTGAAACGGTATAAATTGGATAAAAATTCGAAGTCACAGGCTGTTGGTGTTTATACAATCTAGCCTTATTTTCCCCACACGTCACAGTAAATGTGATATCCGTCACATATACAGTTGTGGTTACAGCTTGTGTACGTACTATGTTGACTTTTTAATAAAGTTATCCCTCTCTCCATCGGGAGGAGACGTTTGTCTGGTTTCAAACTAGGGTTGTCACGATACTAAAATTTTCAACTCGATACCGATACTCAGGAAAATACTCGATACTCGATACCATTTTCGATACCACAAGTATAAAAACAAAGACCCCAAAATTTAACTGAATTGTGTCTTTCATTTCAAACTGACCTGTTATTGGTGTTATCTTGACTGGTGGCCCACATTAATGACCCTAACCCTAACCCTAACCCTAACCCTCCAGCTTTCATAATAGTGAGAAATAAATATTTTGGGGTTAAACTTGTTTGGACTTATTGTACAAACCTATTTAACATCCACTATTTTGACATAATATTATGGATCGAGTTTAATTCAGTGTTTGCAAGATTCATTTAACTATTTTTAAATGAATGTCTATATTGCCATGAAGCAATTAGGATTTTTTTTGCCTGGGATCTTCCTATTGGTGACCTAATCAAAATGGCCGACTTGGATGTGGGCGGAGTTGGATATCCATCTGCGTGGGGGTGGTGGTATCGATACTTTTGAAAATGAGTATCGTATCCGGATACAACATTTTAGTATCGATACTTTTTCGAATATCAATACTTTTGACAACCCTATTTCAAACTGCCACAAAACGCCCGTAAATGTCCACTCCAGGACCTTAGAGGGACACACCTGGAGCTCCTGCATGGTTCTGGGCATGGACAGAGGAGGGCAGCTCTCATCCATGTACCTCTCCCTCTCTTCCTCCCGCTCCCTTTCTTCCTCCTCCAGTAAGCCTTTAGCGATAGACAGCATCAAACTCTGCCAAAAATAAAATCAAAAATAAATAATCAGACACCAAACCTCAGGGCGTAGTGACCACTTTCTGAATGAATGAATTAATGAATGAATGAATCTTTATTCTCATTGTCACAAGAAACAACGAAATGTAAAAGAAAGGGCCATCAATCAGTGCCTATGCCCACAATTTACACACAATATAAGAAATAAATAACTGATAATAAAAAAAAAAAATTAAATATAAAAAAAAACATTCCTGAGCAAACATTCCCAAACTTTGGATATCAAATGTGAGCTTACCTTTAGATGATGCCTGCGACTCGAAGACATTTTTTTTCTTAAGGATGGAAGACAACATGAGTTTGTTGTGATACATTTTTAAGTTAAAGTGTAGACTTATAATAACATGTATCAGTCTTGTTGATTTACAATGTGTTATTAGCCCTTTAAAGCCTGATGCAAGAAAAATATGAATATTGGATTTTTTTTATTCTGAAGTCTTTCTTTGGCCCCTCAACAACATATGAAGAAAAAAAAACAGAAATTATTTTGATCAAATTAGCGTGCAATAAGTCAAAAATATATTTTAGTGTCGTCTTCTACTGGCTGTTATCAGGTATATCTGAATGTGTTCAACAGGGGTTTGAGCAAAGCTTTTACCACTGAATGATGCAAAAAGTCTCAAATCCAAAAGACTTCAGAAACCGTATGAATCAAATATGAGACATTTGGCATTATAGGGTTAATATAGGTTGACATCAAGAGAAAAAAAAAGATAAAAGAATAATTACTCACTCGGACATGTTTGTGTTTGTTTTGCTTCAACACCCTGGGAGAAACACCTGATTGAGCATTTCAAGAGGAGAAAAAAGTGGATTATTCAAATCACTTGTTATCCATAATTTGGGTGAAATGATCTTTCAGTCATTAAAAAGCAGAAGAAGCAACACGATCAGTGAAGGTTTTTTACTAAGAAACACGATCAGTCAAAGTTTTTTTACTAAGAAACACGATCAGTCAAAGTTTTTTACTAAGAAACACGATCAGTCAAAGTTTTTTACTAAGAAACACGATCAGTGAAAGTTTTTTTTACTAAGAAACACAATCAGTCAAAGTTTTTTACTAAGAAACACGATCAGTCAAAGTTTTTTTTACTAAGAAACACGATCAGTCAAAGTTTTTTACTAAGAAACACGATCAGTGAAGGTTTTTTACTAAGAAACACGATCAGTCAAAGTTTTTTACTAAGAAACACGATCAGTCAAAGTTTTTTACTAAGAAACACGATCAGTCAAAGTTTTTTTTACTAAGAAACACGATCAGTCAAAGTTTTTTTTACTAAGAAACACGATCAGTCAAAGTTTTTTTTACTAAGAAACACGATCAGTCAAAGTTTTTTACTAAGAAACACGATCAGTCAAAGTTTTTTTTTTACTAAGAAACACGATCAGTCAAAGTTTTTTTTACTGGTCACAAAAAGTCCAAGGGGGCATCTGTCCCCCCTTATGGAAATAAAATCTCCACCGAGAAGAAACCCGATGCTGAGCGAGTATCGGGAACCGGCCTCAGGGAAAAGCCTGAAAAGCCTCAGGTCCATATTAGGCTGAGGGTCCAGGTTAGGTTGGCCCCCCTGGGCCTGTGGAAGATCCTCTGATGACACCAACGTCTCAGACGCAGATCGCTGAGATATTATCGGTCAGCTCTGGAAATAGACGCCGAGGTGAATAATCCAGCGCCCGGCAACCAAACGGAAAGCGGAGAGCTAAATGGACTTGACCAAATGTTGACGCGTTCCACGGATGGTGAGGATACGGACGCAGAAAATGACTTGTGGTTAGAAAAAGAGCAACAACCGACACATCCAAAGACATAACCGGATCATTTGGTCCAGATATGAAACCTTTGTTTGTGTTTGATGGACAGATAGAGCTTCTGTTGATGCTTTTTTAACAAATATACTATGGCATCAACACGGAGAAGATCTTTTTAAATGATGTTAACAATGGATCCGGACACCAAAGCATTTTCCGCCTGGCTTTAAATGTAGACTGGTGACACTCTGAAAACATTTGGCCCCGTTGGCTATGGGGGGGGGGGGGGGGGGGGCCTGGTCTGTTCAGTGGACGCCCTCAGATTGGCATCTGGACGGCTTCGGGGAAGACTTCAGACTCTTTGCTGAGCCCCGGTTTGCAGAAATGTGCCGAATCCATTAGAGTCCCCGGGATCCAACTTTTCTCCAAAGAACATCGCATAAAGTCTGTCTCACTTTACCCATCAGTGGTCACACTGGAACTGTATTTCTACACAGCAAAAGTCTCTTAAGATACAGTAAAATGACAGGAAATGTTCATTTTTCATGGGTGGGTGGGGACTATAAAGGGAATTTGAAGCCAAAACCTCATCTGAAAACACCATAGCTAGGTCATTTAATAACAATAATACATCCAGAGGAACATGACGGCCATTAAAGGATGCTGTAATGTACTGTACATAAAACAGCAGATTACACACAGCTAACACTGGGACGGCCATTCTCCAATAAAAGTCCAAACAACAGGTCAATTCTCTTCAGCTCAAGACGAGGGCTGCAGGGAACCAACGCAGAAACACTAAAACACAACAGACGAAGCTCACAGTGAACAAACAACCCCCCCCACACCTAGAAAACCCACATCCAAAAACTGGAACTGTATTTCTACACATTAAGTCTCTTAAGATACAGTGGTTCTACTGTAAAATGACCGGAAATATTAATTTTTTAAGGGTGGAGGGAACTATATAGTGATGTATTAAGAACTTACATTATAGTAATTCACTATATAGTGAATTTGAAGCAAAAACCTCATCTGAAAACACCATAGCTAGGTCATTTAATAATAATAACGCGTGTCACTGTGCATCCAGAGGAACATGACGGCCATTAAAGGATCCTGTACATTAAACAGCAGATTACACTCAGGGAAAGCCTCCACCAGGCAGTGGATAAACTATATTTCCTGTTTGGGTTAATTAATTATCTTAATACAAAGATATAAGTGGCACAGGTAAAAGTTTCCTCACCTTTCGGCTGAAGATGAGCTCAGATCTGGACTGCGGGTTCGTTTCTGGAATCAGAACTTTGTATATGTTGCATTCCCGAAAGCCAAAGGAGACCCCATCTTCCTTTATATGGAGGTCCGATTTTAAACCGGCCAACAAGAGCACCGGGAATTTTAGCTGTGACCTCCCCTCCACCCTCAGAATCTCCTCCCCATTTTGGACAATATTAATAACCACCTCTGACTTGATTGTTTTGCGGATGGCGAAGATAAACTCTCTGCCTTCTGCACCTTGTTTTGGAATTAGACGAAGCACTTTGTCTCACTTTGATGGTATTCCACAGACTTCCAGCTTTGTGTTAGGATTCAGAAAAGATAACGGAGTGTGTATAACTCACGCGTGCAGTTCACGGGTGGCGCGGGGAAAAGGTCTGGGGCAGCTTTTCAGCGAGGGGAACCAGATGTGATGAAAGCCGAGGACGCGGCAGGTGGCTGACCAGATTTCCAAAGGGATCATTCCACACCAACCTAATGGCTGCTATCAACAAACAGTTAACAAATGGCCCCTGTAAGACTGAGAAACACTTTCTGGGTGGAGACTTCTGGGCATTTTAAGAAAAAGAAAAAAAGATTTGGATTTTAGTTAAGTCTCTGTATGCTATAGTTAACCTTTTAAAGCCTGATGCAAGAAAAATAGGAAGAATATTGGATTTTTTTTAGTCTGAAGTCTTTCTTTGGCCCGTCAACAACATATGAAGAAAGAAAAACTGAAATTATTTTGATAAAATTGGCGTGCAATAAGTCAAAAATGTATTTTCGTGTAGTCTTTTACTGGCTGTTATCAGGTATATCTGAATGTGTACAACAGGGGTTTGAGTAAAGCTTTTACTATTGAATGATGCAAAAAGTCTCAGATCCAAGACTTCAGAAACCGTATGAATTAAATATGATACATTTGGCCTTATAGGGTTAATAAAACTAAACCAAGAGAGAACGGTAACAGATTACTAATCTACTTTTAATTTCCATCCACACTATTTATTTTACTTTCACCAGACACCCAGACTTTTTGTGATTGGACAATTCATTGGGCACGTGGACACGATGACCATCAAGTAACATCAGCTTCTTTAATATTCAACTGTACAAATTAAATCAGACTTAAGAAACATGGCGTGAGAAATACATCGCTTCACATTTCTGAACATCATAATCAGGGTACATTCTGGGCCACTGAGGAATCACCTGAGCAAACAAGTTCAAGATCTAGTCGGTTTGATATGACGACATGAGGAGTTCACGACGAGCAAAGAGCCAAAAACCTGTTGGTACTTGGACCACAGAGGCCGGTCAGAGAGACCCAGCTCCTGCAAACCAACCAACGGCAAAAAGATCACGGCACAGACCACTTCACACAAATGTCACGTGCATACTTTTAAAGTGAACCGTCCAAAAATATTCCATTTTTCTACAACATTTCCAAGAGGTTAAAGTCATACAAAGTGTGCAAATGTCACCATGTGGTCACAACACAACCCCCCCGAATGAAGGCACCGTACTTCCGCTCCCCTTTGCCATGGCGGGCAGCCCGGGCTCAGCTGGGCTCTCTGATGATTCCCAGGACTGCAGAAACCATCATGATAAACAGCAGGGTCAGAAACTAAATGCCTCCGTCCACGGCGTGTCAACAGCCTGGCTAGCAGCCTGGCTAGCAAGCAACCTAACAAGCTGGCTAACAGACTGGCTAGCAACCTGGCTAACAAGCTGGCTAACAGCCTGGCTAGCAGCCTGGCTAGGAAGCAACCTAACAAGCTGGCTAACAGACTGGCTAACAAGCTGGCTAACAGCCTGGCTAGCAGGCTGGCTAGCAACCTGGCTAGCATGCTGGCTAACAAGCTGGCTAACAGCCTGGCTAGCAGCATGACTAACAACCTGGCTAGCAGGCTGGCTAACAAAATGGCTAACAGCCTGGCTAGCAGCCTGGTTAGCAGCTTGGCTAACAGCCTGGCTAGCAGCATGGCTAACAAGCTGGCTAACAGCCTGGCTAGCAGCTTGGCTAACAACCTGGCTAGCAGCTTGGCTAGCAGCCTGGCTAGCAGGCTGGCTAACAGCCTGGCTAGCGCCGAGGCTAACCGGAGCCGGGCCCCCCTCCCTCTGGCTGCTGGGATCAGAGTCTGATCCTGGACAGGTCCCTGTTTGGGGTCCAGACCAACCGTCTCCGTCTCTCCCATCACAGGCCACTGGCCACCAAAAACCAACAGACTTGAATGACCGTGGCTCCACAGAGCCACATCGATTCATTTCCAACAACAGGAAGGGGGGTGAAACATCCTCTTCTGGACGGTGTGATAACAAACCCCATCAATGTGGGAGCTTTAGCCCCAAAGCGAACCTGATTGGACACCTCTGGAACTCTGTGCTAGCCTTCGTTTCATCCTGCCCTCCTTTGGGATTCTCTAACATATTTTTAGCCTGCAAATGAAAGAAAACGGTGGGATAATCGTGTGCTTTTATGGCCAACCATCACCGACTTCCTTCCATTAGTTCGTACAAATCTCAAACTGTGAGGAAAAGTCTGTGGCACAAAGAACCCCCCCCCCAAAAAAAACAACAAAAAAACAACACACATTTTGTACAAACCCCTTAGCACAGCCAAGACTAATACTGGAGAGAACCAATGGGCCGGCAGCATCCCTCAGACCAAAAACTCCCATCCGAATTAGTGATGTGATGAAGTCCGTGGAGACAGGGCTGCCCCCCATTTAGTGCAACATCTGGATATTTAAAATAAAAAACAATAATAATAATAATAAAAAAAGCCTGCAGCATCAGGACATTTTCCGGAAGAAACGCACTCACTGGCCCTCCCCGTTTGGAAAGAAAGCTCTTCACATTTAAACATCAGCACAGGACCAATAAAAGTGGACGGACCGATAAAAGCGGGTGCTGGTGGACAGCAAACCTCTCATTATGAGAGAGGAACGCCTTAACAAGGTTCTGGGGTCCAGCTCCTGTTCAAACTGCTGCTTCACACCGAGGAGCCGACGTGTCTAGGGATGGGGATCGTTAATATTTATTGATATCGATACCTTTATCGATACTCCTTATGGATCCGAGTCTTTATCGATACCACTATCGATACTTTTCTGTTATCTGGTGGAAAGACGATGCGACAATATTCATCAAATAAATAATTGTATTTTAAATTAAATGTAATTTTTTAATAAATGTTGGCATCGGTACTTTAATTATATATTCTAAAATAATTAGAGCAATATGCAACTGTATTACTCATGTTTCTCGCCAAAAACTCAATTTCCCTTTTCTTTACGCTACACTTGAACGCATCATGATAACCTAATTGTCGTTTTACTGAGCCAATCTGAACAAATCATCGCGTAGCACGTCTGAAACTTTTATTTACTTTTCAAGCTAACTAGCTTGTATGCTGCCGATTACAAAACGAATTTCACAATTACTATTGTAATAATAAAAAAAACGACCAGACTCGATAGTGGTATCAATAATAAGCCAAAACGGTATTGATTTTCGGGTTTTGAAAAAAAGTGGAACCGGGTCCTTGATAGAACCGGGTTTCGATCCCCATCCCTAGACGTGTTGCATGTTTCTGTGAGTGAAGAAGGTAAAAAACGATGGGATCCTCCTGGGTCCGTCCCACAGAGTCCTTGAGGTTTGTCCACCTCTTGCCCGCTTTTGGCTTTGCACATTTTCAGGGTTTTCGAATGTAAACTGCCCGAACGTGGTGCTCCACGGGACGCGTTTGTCTCCCTAAGCTAACGACCACTTCCCACGCTGCACACGTGTGACATCAATAATCTCCTGAGATCGCCGGTTGAGGAATTCCCCTGATATAGAAAGACAAACACAAAGCCATGGCATAGAACTGAAGCAGGACTAGATCCACTAGACACCCAACACTGGAGCACGGTTACCAAGAAAGTCACACACACACACACACACACGGCGGTCTAGTCTATTGCGTCTCCTACAGCGGGGGAAATCGGTATTTGACCCCTTGCTGATTTTGCAGGTTTGCCCACTTACAAAGAATGCAACGATCTATAACTTTAATCATATGTACATTCTAATAGTGAAAGACAGAATCCCAAAGAAAATTCCAGAAAATCACATCATATGAATTTATAAAAAAATTGATAACCATCTGATGAGGGAAAATTAAGCATTCTTTGTAAGTGGGCAAACCTGCAAAATCAGCAAAGGGGTCAAATACTTATTTCTCCCACTGTAGCTAGTGAGGATGAGGAGGGAAATTACAGCCAGGTCACATTTACAGGTCTGGAAAAAAAAAAAAAAAAAAAAAAAGAAGAAACAACCGATTGAGTTTTTCTCCATAACATCCAGTAGTCCACTCTAGGGGGGGAGGTTCCACTTCCCCCTCGGGTTGTCTTATGGAAACATCCAACACCACTGGGAGTTAGAGTCAGTTACGAGTCAGGTCCAGGCCACCCGGCGCGAGATGGCCTGCTTGAAGCACTCGGGCTCCACGTTTCCTCCGGGCCTCAGCGCCCCCTCCAGACTCACCAGCACGTTCTGGTGGCGCTCGCGGATGTTGACGGGGTATCGCGCCCGCAGCAGCTCGTAGGCGGCGATCAGCCTCATGTTCCGCCTCACCATCAGGTACTGGATCACGCAGGTGGGCGCCAGCGAGAAGCCGTCCCGGCAGTGCACCAGCACGCGCTTCCGCTTCTCCGCCGAGGCGTCGATGCACTCGTTGATGTCCTCGAAGCAGCGCTGCTTCAGGGCCGAGCCGTCGCCCGCGGCGACCGGCACGTCGCCGATGTCCACCTTGAGCGGGGATGGAGGGGGATCGTTAATATTAGGGATGGGACGGTTTCTGAAACCAACCGTAGGGTTGGACTGTCTCGGTTCGGTTCGCGTGTGTTGCGTTCGGTTCATGCGCTGCTCCTTTTTCTCAGAGGGAAGCGTTTACACTCCAGAGCAGAAGGGGGCGCTACTGCGCCCAAAGCCAACCACCAGTAGGAAACAAGAAGAAGAAGAAGAAGCGTAGCCGATAAAAATCAGACGCGCCAACAGCAGTTTCTAGGTCTGCTGTATGGACCACTTTGCATTTAGAGGGAAGCACATGTTGGAACTAGCAATGTTTCCTCTCTTTCAATGCCAGAATCTCACCTACTTTTAACCTCAGACCGTCACAATAATGTATCAAATGTCAGACTGCTTTTTTCTTTCAGTTTTAACCTGACTATACAAGACATAATAGATTTTCCTAACAATCAACATATAGCGAACCGAACCGAAAACCGTGACCAGGAAACCCCTCTAGGGGGCAGTGCCACTTTTGATGGGAGATGAGCATAGACTGTAGGCAAATAAGAAAAAGGTAACGGTTCGCTATGAGAGAACATGTCGCCGGTGAGACGCAAGTCGAGGAAGAACGGAACAAGGTAGAAACAATTTTTTTTTCCTGATGAAAGAAGAGAGTCTACTCTTTCTTTTGGTGTGTTCGGTGTTTCCATAGTCATAGCACAAACTATTCTGTGGCTCTTGAAAAATCAGTCAAAATGCTCAAAAAACTCTGGCAGTATGGGACTCTCTGTTCTGAAAATGGCTGCCAGTCAATGAGTTAAACACGAAGCCTTGTTGAACCTCCTGGAGGATGGGATGGTCCCCTTTAAATGTTTAGACTGGTCCCATAAGTCAAACCAAATCATAAACACTGATAAGAAAGATCTCAGAGCCATTCCCTGCCAGAGTCAGTGAGGGAAAGATTACTCAGGTGGTCACTAATTACAAAAGTACTGGTATGGTGTTCTAGTACAAGCTGAAATGGAACTCATGGACTTATCTCTGGTATGTCTAAGACATGGGCAATAATGTACTTCTGAAGGGGATATCTTGTTTTTAAAGTCAACCAGATCTTTCTTTTTTCTTCGCTTTAATTTTATTTATTTTATTTTACCAACTGGCAGTATGGGACTCTCTGTTCTGAAAATGGCTGGCAGTCAATGAGCAGTCAAGGCCCACCTATTACTCTTCGTCATATTTATTCCGCTCCTTATAGTTCTCCTGTTTCCGCCCGAATTTCGGCGCGTAACTTGTCGCGCACGATTCCGCGGATCGGGCCCAAAACTTTCTCAAAGGACCGGGCGTTTCCGAATAAGTAGAAATAGAAATAATAGAACCGGGTTTCTGGTTTTTTGGCCTCATCAACAAGACCAGTGACCCCCACCTATTCTTCTCCCACCCCCCTCTATCTCACTAATTTACCCAATGCTTCAGCATTTTCTGGTCTGTCGTTGCAGATCAACATTGCACATCTCAATTGTCAATTTGTACATTCGGATCTATATTTTTAAAGATTGTATTTTTCAGTTTTATCATTTCTGTGCTATATTTTTATTTCTACATTTTATTCTTGCTTCTCATAGAAGTGTTGTGTTGTGCACTAAACACCAAGGCAAATTCCTTGTAAGTCTAAAAACCCACTTGGCAATAAACCTGATTCTGATTCTGATCCCCACCCCCCCCCCCTCACCTTGAGGCGGGACCAGCTGTGGCGGGCCCCGCGGGAGCAGGTGCAGGGGATGAGGCTGAGGGCGGGGCCGGGCGCGCCGGGGGCGCCGCTCATGTCGATGATGCTGTCGATGTTGTTGCGGCAGAGCGTGCGCCCGCTGTACGCCGCGTTCAGGTTCCCCACGAACAGGTAGTCCGTCACCCGGGAGATGACCGGCTCCGCGTACTGGAAGTGCTCGGCGACGGGCCCCTCGGGGCCGCGGGCGCCGGCCGGGCCCGTGGCCGCCCGCCGGCTGTAGTTGCGCAACTTTTTGGAGCCGGAGCGGGAAGGCGGGTTCGAGTCCGACTCGGAGCTGCTGTTCCAGGGCGGGGAGAAGAGCGAGAAGCGGCTGGACGAGCGGCTCTTGTTCAGGATCTCCACGGGGCTGGACAGGCCCGAGGTGGAGGAGGAGGTGGAGGTGGAGGCCGAGGCGGAGGCACAGAACAGAGACGCTCTCTCCAGGGAACCCGTGCTGCTGGCCGCCCCGGCGCTGTGGGCCTGCTCCATCTGCAGGAAAGAAGAGATGCTAAAACGTTGTATCTGAATACGATACCTCATTTTCAAAAGTATGGATACCACACCCCCCTTCTCTCTGACACCATTTCTTGGATCAGGAGTCTCAGCTCCTGGCGCTTCTCACATGTCTACGTGGTCTTTGACGGGATACGATCCGTTTCAAAACCTGACAACACCATCTGCTGGCAGTGTGGAGAGTAGGGTTGTCAAAAGTATTGATCCTCAAAAAAGGATTGATACTAAAACGTTGTATCCAGATACGATAATCATTTTCAAAAGTATGGATACCACCCCCATGCGTCCCTTCTCTCTGATTTTATTTATTTACGTTGTTTATGATCATTAACGTGACGTTTGCCTTGAGTTGCTAGCTGCGGCTAACGGCTAATAATAACACGTCAACATTAATCAAGTCTGCAGGAAGCCAGGGATGGATATCCAACCCCGCCCACATCCAAGTCGGCCATTTTGATTAAGTCACCAATCTTGCAAACACTGAATTAAACTCTATCCATAATATTATGTTGAAATAGTGGATGTTAAATAAGTTTGTACAATAAGTCCAAACAAGTTTAACCAAAAAATATTTATTTCTCACATTTATGAAGAGTGGAGGGTTAGGGTCAGGGTTAGGGTTAGGGTCATTAATGGGGACCACCATAACATCAGTAACAGGTCAGTTTGAAACCAAAGACACTCACCTGTCAAAATTCAGTAAAATTTTGGGGTCTTTTTTTTTTTTATCCTAGTGGTATCAAAAATGGTATCATGTATCGAATATTTTCGTGAGTATCGGTATCGAGCTGAAAATTTTAGTATCATGACAACCCTTAGAGACACACACAACCCGGGGCCGGGTCTCATGAGGTTTTCAGACTTATCGGGAGGAGCGTTTGTCAGTTTAATTACCTGTACAGCAGCATTAGCATTAGCCCCCGCATTAGCGCTAACAGCTGCATTAACCTCTCAGAGCCGCCTGTATTCTCACACGTTTGGCTCACCGTGATGGAAACAGCCACCGTGCACTTGACCTTTGTGTGATACAGAACAATGAATGAGGCAGACAAAACCCATTAGCCTGCAGCTCTAGGGGAAGCGTGCCTGCAGTGGATGGAGCAGCTAGAACATCTCTGCTCACTGTCTGTGGTTCCTTAAGTGTATTTACACTAGGCCGGTCCCGATCCGATATCTGGATCGGATCGGCCGATAATACATTCTCTGATAGGCCGGGATCGGGATCGGATCTGAAGTGAAAAAAGCTCGAAAGGGCCAATAAAACCCCCATTTTTTTATTATTTCTTTCTCATTTCTTTCTTTTTCCATCTGTCTTCTATAAGTTATTTGTTTTATTGCTATGTGTGATTATCTGCTGTATTTATTAAGGGGTTATTGTAGGTTTTTGGAACGAATTATAGGATTTACAGTGTATTCTGATGGGAATATTCAAACAACATATTATAACAACATATTATAACCAATATTTTAACATCCAGATCCAGTTTTTTTTTTTAAGTCTGATCCCACACAGCATTGGCATTAGCATTAGCATCTGTAACCCACAGGTCTGTGTCCTAACCATTAAGTTGTTATCAGAGTAAATCCCTGTTCAACATGAGTCGGACAACTAAGTAAGTAGATAAATAACTTTAAACTTTAACACATGCTCTGATAGGCCGAGATCGGGATTGGATCGGAAGTGCAAAAAGATGGATCGGGACATCCCTAATTGACACTAATAAATGTGGTTTAGAGCTGGGAGTTAAATGTCCTTTTACAGTGTTTTTTTTTTTAATGCTCTGCGTACAAGTCCAGTGGTAAAACTAGCCCACGCTTTCCAGCTGTTCCACAGCAGCTGACCACATGCAGGAGGGGCTACGGGGACCAACCCAGCCGGATAGAAAGAAACCAGAAAGAGGAATAGTGACTAGGGATATCCCAATCCAGCTTTTTGCACTTCCGATCCGATCCGGATCCCGGCCTATCAGAGCATGTGTTAAAGTTTAAAGTTATTTATCTACTTACTTAGTTGTCAGAATCATGCTGAACAGGGATTTACTCTGATAACAACTTAATGGTTAGGACACAGACCTGTGGGTTGGGACAGTGTTTCCCAATCCTGGTCCTCAAGGCACCCTGCTCTGCATGTTTTCCAAGTTTCCCTGCTCCTGCACACCTGATTCTAATAAATGGAACGACTTTTCAGCCATGCAGAAAGCTTCTAAAGTCCCATTTATTAGAATCAGGGAAACATGCAGGGCAGTGTGCCTTGAGGACCAGGATTGGGAAACACTGGGTTAGGAGATGCTAATGCTCTTGTGGTATTGGACTTAAGAAAAAACTGGATGGGGAGTCTGGATCTGCATTTTCTCCTGCCGGCCGATACGCATTTTTTTTGCGAATATCGGTGGCTGATCCGATTCAGATATCATATTTGGACCAGCCTAGATAGTGACGCTTTACACTGTTGTGGTGAACCAGCCACGGACTCTGAAATGTACCCACAATGTGCCATGCTCCCAAGTGAAAGAACACAAACTTGATTGGGCTCAGGTTCACCCCCGACTCCCACTGGGTAACAAACACAGCCCAGCGTGTTCTGTTCTGACAGTACCTGAGCTTTGAGGTTGTTCTTCCACTCCTGGGTCTCCAGGGCCTTGAAGCGCCCGCTGCTGTCGGAGGACACCGACACGCAGAGGGGCCGGTGGGCCCTGGGGGGCAGCTGGGGGGTGAGGGCCACTGGGACGGGCCTCCCATTGCTGTGCTCGCTCCTACTCATCATCAGATTCGGACAGGAGGCTAAAACACAAGAAGATGTTTGCTGTCAGCTAGGGCAGGCTGTCACAGCCATGTCATGGATCATGGATCATGGATCGTGGATCATGGATCATGGATCGTGGATTATGGATCGTGGATCAGCTCTTATGGGCTCATCATCACGCTTCTAGTTGATGCATAACCCTGAGATCCAGCATCCAGACCCGGAACCATGAGGCACCACCCACCGGCGCATTCATAACGGGAGATGGAGTCGATCTGGACGGCTCTCTGGCTGCTCAGTAGGTAGAGGAGAGCTCCGTCTGTGCCTGTGGGTGAGAAGTCACCCTTGTAGAAGAAGCACCAGTGAACCATCGTTAAGTCACCACCGGACGTCTTACCGAGCCTCCCATTCCGTTTGCGAAGCACCTTTCGATCCAACAGCTGGTGCGCGGTCAGTTGCTCGGTCCACTCTTCCTCAGCGTCCATGTTCCGCCTCCTGCGGACGGAGGCACGTTACGGAGGCTCCGGGGGCCCGTCATATCACGGCAGGGCCGAGGAAAGTCTTCACTTCCACGGGGGAAAGGCATCGTCCCAGCTTCCGCCGCTAGCGTTAGCAGCTAGCTTTTAGCTAGCTAGCTAGCCGCCGAACGCTTGGCTAGCCGACAGCTAGCTTAGCGCGAGACATGTCAAACGGCTGTAACGGTCGGTTAGCAATGGTGGAGGTTAAAAAAAATCAAATAAAGGCATCGTCCCAGCTTACACCGCTAGCGTTAGCAGCTAGCTAGCTAGCCGCCGAACGCTCGGCTAGCCGACAGCTAGCTTAGCGCGAGACATGTCAAACGGCTGTAACGGTCGGTTAGCAACGGCGGAGGGTAAAAAAAAAAAAAACACACAAAAAAAAACGGTTGCGTGTACAGGGAAGAAGCCCGGGCTTTATTAGAGACGTAACGGGGAGCGTGAGGGATGAACGGAGGAGGGACGTAAGCGCAATATCCGCCGCTGGTTTAGCTAACCGGCGCCAAACAGCGTCACCCCCGTTAGCCGTTATAATCCAGCTCGTGCTCTTGGTAACGGTTCGTCCTTCATGTTCTCTGACGTGACAAATAATGTTGATTTAGCTATTTTGGAGTTGAGTTTTTGTGTATCATGAGGAGAAATTTGACTATTTTAATTGACTTAGCGTCGCACGCGCCAGTGTTTGGTCGCGGTCCCGGTTCCTGATTGGCGGACGGCTCGACTCCATTAGCCAATGAACCGAGCGCTTCACGTTCGCCGACCGATGACGCCTTTGAGGTCGTGGGACATTTTAAACTTCTGGCGAAATCATTTTAATAAAGATAATCAGGTAAACAAAACTAAAAACTGGAAGCTGAAATGATATTTTGAACGTTTCTTCTCGCGTTGAATGTCACAGTGGCGTCTGACGTAATTTCCAAAACGTAACAGGACATAAAAATAATTATGAAGTTACAAAAAGTCAAATCGGCTCATCATTTCAGCTTCTGGAGGAGGAAAGAGCAGTGGTTTGACTCCATGTTCATCAGGGCCATACATTGAAGAGTCCTTGAGCAAGGCACTGAACCCCAACTTGCCTACCCACCTGTTTGTGAGCGTGAGAAGGAATAGACGAGTCATGTAAAGCACTATGAGGTAAAAAGAGCCAGAACAGTGAGTCCATAGGAGTCCATATAAGTCTGTTTGGTGCGTGTTTTACTTGAACCAACAGAATAAAACCCTCACCGGCATTCTTCCAGCGATGTGACATAATTTGTTCCTCTTTTCTACGGACCAAATCTCCTGTGTAATTCATCCAAGTGTAATTCATACATTTCTGTCCCGCACAGGAACATCTGGACCACTGGTCCTGTCAGATTTAATGGCCACCAGTTTCCAAAAAGCTTGTCAGTCCAGTTAATTTACAACTTTTTGGGGTCTCAGAAAAACGTTGACTCTTAGCTCAAACTTTACTTGAATTGCCTCTTTGAATAAAAAGGCCTAGGGCGACTTAAGCACGGTGACAGTAGACATATATGTTCAAGATAAAACACTTACAAAAACACGCACAAATCATCACAACGGTCAACAAATAAGCTTACCTTGAGAGTGTGTGTGCGCGTGTGTTAGGAAGAGAGGTGGATGTTTCTCGGTGTGGCTGCAGGATAATTGAAGAAGCAGGTGCTCGCTCTGAAAAGAAGCCGATCTGGAGCCTGATGTTTTTTCCACCTATCGCTCCTTCTTCTTCTGGTGTTTAATTGGATGAGCGGGCTCCTTCCCAGGTATCCTGGTAACCCGCCGGAGCCATGATGTCACGGCCCTCCATAATGAAGCCTGAGTGTGTGGAGCTGCCTTTGTCAGGAGGAAACCGACAAGCAATTAGTCTGCCAATAAAGATCATGTCGGCCCTGATGGGGTTTAAGATCAGAAAAGCATCTCTCTGATGCTTATCGTCATAGCAATCACACTTTATAACCTTAAATTACTGTTATATCAGCATCTCAGTTGTTTGTGAGTTGACACATTGACAACGGGAGCTACTATCCTCCAGCAAAAAAAAACAAATAATTTATTTAACAGGATTCATACAATGTGAAAGATGTAATTCCACTTTAATTGACATTATTTAATTAGGAAAAAGTTGGGTGGTATGTAAACCCCCTGAATCGAGAAGTCTAGTAATTCATTTATCAGCTTTTATTTTTAGAATATTGCAGACGATACATGGCTTTTCACATTTTGTGCATCAGCCTAATTTCACAAATTAGTCAATATTGCTGCATAATTGTGGCAAATGAAACATTAATATCTTCATATAACATTTATTTGATCACCTTTAAGGGTTTGAATACAATAGACTCGAAAGATTTGATCAAAAAGGTGTTTGAGAAAAAGATTCTATATGAAAAAATACATATATTTCTTTAGCCTCCTGTCCAAATATATATAAACAGTGGGGGAAATAAGTATTTGACCCCTTGCTGATTTTGCAGGTTTGCCCACTTACAAAGAATGCAACGATCTATAACTTTAATCATATGTACATTCTAACAGTGAAAGACAGAATCCCAAAGAAAATTCCAGAAAATCACATCATATGAATTTATAAAAATTGATAACCATCTGATGAGGAAAAATAAGCAAATTATAGGGAGTGGTGGTTATATATAAGGATGGATGGATGGTGGTTATATATAAGGATGGATGGATGGTGGTTATATATAAGGATGGATGGATGGTGGATATATATAAGGATGGATGGATGGTGGTTATATATAAGGATGGATGGA
>CAJRST010022223.1:20538746-20548947 GCA_907169785.1 Menidia menidia
CCATCCATATATCCATTCATCTATATATCCATCCATCTATCCATCCACCCATCCATCCATCTATCTATCTATTTATCTATCTTTAGTGAGCGGGGTGGGACTCACGCCACGTCGATCTTCCCGTCGGGTCTCCGGCTGGCTCCCATCACTTTGGTTCCCAGCTTGAACTTGAGGCCCTGCTTCTGCAGGATGCGCTGGAAGTTCTTGGACATCTCCATGTCGATGCCCATGCCGCCCACGTGGCCCAGGAACTCCACCGCCGTGACCTTTGACCCCAGGCGCTGCCACACCGAGCCCTGAGGGACAGGAGGGAAAAACCACCAAAGGCTCTTAAGGGGTCCTTCCTCTTTTCTGGACTGTGTTCATCATCTTAGGATGTGCTCAATCTCTTTTTTTTAAGAAAGTTCTGAGGAATTTCTCTGCCAGCTTTCCTTAAGACGGGGACACTTTCTGCTGACGTTGACAAAAAAAGGTTCAGAAAGAAGCGGGAAGGTTTTTAACTACATGACCGAGGCAGATCCAGACTCCAGATCCAGTTTTTTTCAAGTCCGATCCCACACGAGCATTAGCATTAGCATTAGCATCCCCTAACCCACAGGCCTGTGTCTTAACCATTAAGTTGTTATCAGAGTAAATCCCTGTTCAACATGAGTCTGACAACTAAGTAAGCAGATAAATAACTTTAAACCTTTTTTTTCTTTTTTTAAAATAAAAATAACAAAAATAATTAAATAAACTAAAATATTAAAATAAATTAAAATTAAAAACTAAAATGTTAAGTTTAAAAAATTTAAAATAAAAAAAAAATAATAAAAATAAAAATAATAAAATAAAAATATGAAAATAAATTAAAAATAAATTAATTTCTTTTTTAGAGTGTTAACAAGTTAAAAATAAATAAATTAATCAAATAAATAAAAATATTTTTTTTTTTTTTTAGAGTTTTAAAAAGTTACAAAAATTCATAAATTAAAAAAATTCATAAATAAAAAATAAATAAATATCTTTAAACTTTAATCCATGCTCTGATAGGCCGGGATCGGATCGGAAGAGCTAAAATCTGGATCTGGCCGTCCCTAAAACGGAGGCCGGCTAACGCTGGCTAACGCGGTTAAAGCCACAGAGAAATGAAAATAATAAAAAAACAATAAAAATATTAAAATAAATGAAAAGTAAATGTAATTTTTTATTTTATTTTAAAAATAAAATAAATTAAATTAAAAAAAAAAAAAATTTTTGTTTTAAAATAATAAAATAATAAAATAATAAAATAATAAACTAATAAAATAATTAAATAATTAAAATATTAAAATTAATTAAAAATATAATTTTTTCAAAAAAGTAAAAAAAAACTAATAAATAAAAAAAAAGGTTAAAGCAACAGAGATCCTGACCAGCTCGACTCCGATGACTCCGGCCCCGATCACGATCAGCTCCCCGGGGACCTTCTTCAGGGACAGGGCTCCTGTGGAGGACACCACGCTGTCCTCGTCGATCTGGTGAGACGGGGGGGGGGCGGTCAGGGGCTGGTCAGGGGGAGCTTTATTGCTTTTTTACATACAATAAAGCTTGAGACCCACTTTTTTAAATTAGCATTTAATTGGGACTAGGGTCTCTTAGGTTTCCTCCTTCTGTCTGCTCCTTTCTACGCACTTCTGGAAGGCTTTTAATTCACCACTACAGCACTTTTAGTTGTTTCTGTATGTTTTGTATGTTTTTTTGCATTGTTTTATGGCTTTGTTGTAAAGCACTTTGAGTACCATTTGGGTATTGTAAAGGGCTATACAAATAAACTTGATTGATCGGCCGAGGCAGATGGCCGCCCACCCTGAGCCATGGTTCTGCTCCAGGTTTCTGCCTGTTAAAAGGAAGTTTTTCCTTGCCTGTGTCGCCTAGTGCTTGCTCATGGTGGGAATTGTTGGGTTTCTGTAATTAACTTCAGAGTCGGGTCTGACCTGCTCTGTTTGGAAAGCGCTGTGAGACAACTGTTGTTGTGATGTGGCGCTATATAAATAAAATTGAATTGAATTGATTTTAATTTTGTAATGTCATTGTCTGAACGTGTGTTTGGACTGATTTTGTATTTTGTGATTTTGTGTTGTTTGGTCTTCCTGCCTCAGGACGACAGATGTAAACTAGCAACTATGCTAGAATCTGGCTCATTTACAATCTGTATGAGATTGTTCATTAATGTGCACTGTCCTGATTAAATCAACAAATATTGATTGATTGAAAACCTGAATCCCGGGGAAAGGCGTGACCTCGGAGCCCGTGGCGATCAGGATGTTCTTGGTGTTGATGACCTGCTCGCTGCCGTCGGCCGCCGTGGCGGTCACCTGGTTCTTCCCGGTCACTCGCCCAAAACCGTTGACGTGGGTTACCTGGAGGAGAAGACACACACAAGGCAGGGGGGTTAACACGCGCTCGTTTAGGGGGGGACGGACGATCAAACCAGTAGGGGTGGGACGGTTCACAAAATCCACGGTTCGGTTCGATTCACGGTTTCGTGGTCACGGTTTTCGGTTCGATTCGGTATATGTTGATTGTTAGGAAAATCTATTATGTCTTGTATAGTGAGGTTGAAACTGAAAGAAAAAAGCAGTCTGACATTTGATACATTATTGAGACAGTCTGAGGTTAAAAGTAGGTGAGATTCTGGCATTGCCAGCGAGGAAACAGTGCTAATTCCAACATGTGCTTCCCTCTAAATGCAAAGTGGTCCCATACAGCAGAATATAAACTGCTGCTGGCGGTCTGATTTTTATTATCGGCTACGCTTCTTCTTCTTCTTCTTGTTTCTTACTGGTGGTTGGCTTTGGGCGCAGTAGCGCCCCCTTCTGCTCTGGAGTGTAAACGCTTCCCTCTGAGAAAAAGGAGCAGCAGGAACCGAACGCAACACACGCGAACCGAACCGAGACAGAACCCGACGGTTCGGACGGTTTTCAGAAACCGTCCCATCCCTACAAACCAGACGAGGAGAAAAAAAGAGAGGAGCCAGACTTTGTTCTGTTTGAAGAGATGCGCGATTCCTCCGGTCAGCGCCTTGACCGCCCCGCTCTTCTGGGCCATCATCTTCTCCAGGTTCAACGAGATGCCCGAAACTGAGGGGGAAAAGACGGTGGTCAGCTTCTGCTAGGCGAATAATGTGGATGTAGGACCAGAGTCCAGCTGTCCAGACCACAGGAACGCAGCGGGCTGAGGTCCAGCGACGGATATTTTTTGTTGGTTGGACACTCTGCATGTTTGTACTTCACAGTTGTAGAAGATCATTTCAGTAGGAGGTGCAAAATCCAATTTATTTTAATTTATTTGTTTAAATTTTTTTTATTTTAACTATTTATTTTTTGCTGTGACTGGACGGTCCAAAAGGAATAAGGGCCTATTGATGTTTATCTATTTTCTTTTGTATTAATAGGATATACGAGAATATAGTAGTATTATGCAAAATCCAGTTTATTTTCATTTGTTGTGACTGGAAGGTAAATAGGGAAGGGCCTATAGATGTTTATCCATTTTTTAAATATTAATATGAAAATATAGTAGTTTTATAGTACTTTTAATTGAATGACATTCTCACATTTTATTGCACTTTTTTTATATATTACATTTTATTTATTCATTCAATATTTTGTTTATTGAACATTTTACTTTACTTTTGACACACAGGTGAGATTTTATGTTTTGGCCCTTGAGCTCAAAATTAACTCCAATTAAATAGAAGTTCTTTCATTTTTGGGGAAATTAGTCATTAAGATTGGTCGACTAATTGGGGGCTAGAATAGTGGTGAGTGTCCCCAATGGGAAGATACACATGTTTATATTCTACTTTGTGAGTCGCTTTGGATAAAAGCATAAACATTAAATTAGTCGTTATGAATAATACGAGCTTCGATTCAAGGCAACTACACTTCTTGGATCTTTTTTTCTTTTTTGACATGTGGTGAATGGTAAATGAGCCGTTTTTTGGACTTTTGGTGTCTGGTCTGATTCGATGGGCTTTAAAACGGCATCTCAGAAGCTTCTTACTTTCTATGCCTCTGCTTTCAAAGTCCTTGCCATGAGCCAAGTGGTACAGATGGGAGTTGTTGAGCAGAGCCTGCAGGAACAACAAGAAGAAATTAAAATTAGGTGACATTTCACATGGGAGTGGGATGTTTGGCTACAAAATACAAATTTCAGCTTTTTACATCGACTGAAACAAGAAATGTCCCAATTATATTTTCCACCACACGATGATCCGATGATTTCCAAAACATTTTTTAATTAATTTGATTTCTGTTTTGGTTCATCTTGGTGAACAGACAAAGATGGAGCCAACGTGGAGAGAACTCAAAGGTAGAAACTCAGAAGACGATTGAGAGAGAAGAAATTAGCTGGAAAATACCAAGCTGATACCAAAAATACCCCCTCTATCAGCCCAAAACTAAACCAATAAAACTAAGTGATTGCACATATTTTAGTCACTCAAATCTCTGCGCTGTGTTGCTTCCTTGTATATCTGTTTGTCTTTGCTGTTTGTACTTTATCTTTATGCACCTTTTCCTCCTTTTGAACTCTCTTTAGTCACTAAACCGATGTGTGACCAGTGAATTTCTCCACTGTGAGATCAATAAAGCTCTTATCTTATCTTAATACAATTTTAGCAAACTTCTGAGCAAACTTTTAACTTTACAAACGAACGATGTGATGTGGAATAAACCCGTTTTTTTACCTTTGAGGGGATGCAGCCCACGTTGAGGCAGGTCCCACCGAGCGTGGAGTTTTTCTCCACACAGACCGTCTTTAAAGGGAAACGTGCATATTAGCACAGTTTACAAAAATAGAAGAGGTAGAGAAGATGGCGAATGGATGGGGAGGGGTGTGGCCTACCTTAAAGCCCAGCTGTGCAGCTTTGATGGCAGCCACGTAGCCGCCGGGACCTGAACCCACCACCGTCACATCTGCATCAACTACGGAGAGAAAGAAAATAAAAAAACAGTTTGCATCCCGATTGAAAAACCAGAGAGCAGCATAAACATCTAATTACTCACTCACACACAGAGGATAAGAAAGACCATATCACTGGTCAATTCATCCGCCAAACTCCTATATTACATACACACAACTCCTATTATATACACTGTACTAAATCTGTATTTTTTTTTTTTTTTTTGTTTTTTTTTTTTTTTTTTTTTGTTTTTACTTATTTGAATTTGTTGTTTTTTTTTTAGTATTTTTTGCTTAATTTAATTTAACTTAATACTTTTTGCCCCCTCTAAACTGCTGGTAACCTTAATTTCCTGAGGGGTTTTTCCCAAGGGATCAATAAAGTACTGTCTAAGTCTAAGTCTAAATCTAAGAAAAAGTTCAAATAAGTGCTGACACTTTGCCTTAAACTTTATATCTGGACATGGAGGTGGACATGCATTTAGCAGCTCCTGACTGCTTCATTTCAGGCTAAACCGTTTCTCCTCACAATAGAGTCTCATGTAAAAGTTTCCCGGATGGGACCGATGTACTCAGGATTATGTTGGAGAAAATGTGGAACTGATAATGCTAATCACACACACATATTTTGGCAATGCCCTAAATTAAATCTGTTTTGTAAAGACATTTTTGATGCCCTAAAAGTAATCTTCAAACAGGAAATCCCATTCTGTACAGACATTAACTTATTGGGAGTAACACCTACGACTATTATTACATGAGATGAAAAATATGTTTTGAATATATTATTAAAAGCTGCTCTAAAATGTATAACAATCAGATGGCTCCAACCTGAGCCTCCTTCCTACAATATTTGGATTCAGAAAGTCTGGGATATATACCAAATGGAACATATAACATATTCTCTGAGACTACAAATACCCATATTCACTAAACGTTGGAGATCCATGGTACCATTAATAATGCAATGGTGTTTTTTTTTGTTTCTTTCTTTTTTTTTCAAACTCTCAAAGTCTGGAACTTTTACCTTTCATACTCTTGAAATCACCCTGTTGTTTGTTTTGATTTTTAAGTTTAAAAGTGTAAAAATACACGTACATTTGTACTAAACTGTATTATTTCTGAAAAAATAATAAAAAATTTGTTAAAAAAATAAAAAATAAATACAAAGTTTCTCGGACAGACACATAAGTGGGGTACCCCTCCGAGGGGAGAAAATAAAGAGTGACCACAGCATCCTTCCTGTCACCTGACCACTCTTCCAGGAGCTGAACTGGATCATAATGTGATAAACTGAGATGGACCACAAAAAAAAAGGATCCCCACTTATCTATTGCATTTAATGCATAAAGGTCCTTGAGGTTAATAGAAAGATTAAGATGGGATTACTCTCTTACTCGCTGCTTTGTCGGCGTAGGTTCTGGCGGGAACGACTGCAGCTCCATGCAGTTTGCAGGGGAGATTGTGGCCTCGCTGTGAAACAAATCATAAAAAGGGTTTAAAAAAAAAATTAAAAAAAACAATCACCAACATAAAATGAGTCAATCTAGCTTTACAATGTGACACAATGTGGACACAACTAAAACCAATGTTCACTACAATGTTTCATACTTACCTTAAGAGACTACAGAGTAGACACATTTTATTAACATTTCTATTAAATGAAATACTAAATGCTGCATTGGGATCTTAAGAGAGGGAATCGCCAATAAGTTTGCCAAACTGGACCAGACAAAATATAAAATGCTTTGTATCTATTTGAACTATTTGAACGGTGACAGTTAGGTAAATGTCTTTAGTTATATAAAGCGTGTTAAACCACAGGAGCAGCTAACTGTTTAATTCCATTAATGAAAGCGGATAGGTTATAAATTATGTTATCTGCTTACGACACAAGACTAAATCAAGAGTTAGGTAACCAATGCTAGCATGGCTAGCATGCTAACATTTCAATGAAACGATCCAAAAATCCTTTTTGACGAATCCAATTTTAGGACATGAAACCACACCACAATTAAGTTGTGTAAGATTTATATTTAGTGCTGATTTCCCGTGAAAAGGAGCAGATCTGACATTATTTCTTAATACGTTTACCAAAACAACACTGTGGAAACATGCAACAACAAACCTATTAAACTCTTTTAAAGGGCACCATGGTCTTTTCCTTGTATGCCAATTTAATATTAACATAGCATAGCTTCAAAATATACATGAAATCAATATATATGTAAGTGGATACTCTATATGACAAGTGGAGATTTGTCTACATGTTAAAAGTTTACTCTGTGGCGTGTGACGCTGCGACTTCAGCTGCCAAGAGCTGCTAGCTTGCTAAACCTTGGACATTTCTAGAATCCTCGTAATTAGCAGCAAACATGGCCACGTTGAAACATTTCCAGAACACACAGGGAACCCACAGGTGACATGCTTGACATCCTTACCGTGGCCAGAGATCGGTAAAGCTGCGTCCAGCTCTGCATTTTGACTGTCAGAGAACGAGTAACCTACAGGAGGCCGATGAACCAAGGACTCCTCTGACTGCGCACGCGCAGTACCGGCAGGAAAAGGTATGGCTGTGTCGCATCTATGTGACGTCAAAGCATTATTTAAGCAGATATTCATGTAAAATAAAATAAAAAAGATTGAAATTGACATCGAAAAGATGTCTTGAATTTCAACTGGAGCAATACCATAGAATAATCTTTGACATATATTTTCTATAAAATCAGTAACAGTTATATGTTTGTTTTAACAAATAATAGTTTTAAAAACGTTTTTTATATCGATAGTTTATGCTTAACCCTTTTACATTGTAACAATAAAAGTCCACCTTTTTTCTGTTTATTTATCAATAAGTCAACAAATAAATGTCTGGTGTGTTACCCCTTTTGATGAGTTCAACTGTAAAAATCTATCAAGGTATTAGTATTCTTATGTTATAGAAGCAAAAAATTGTGTGAAATAACAAGAAAATGTAAAATGATGTATTTGAAGTTTCGGCAGGTTTTCTTTATAAATACAGTGAAGGAACTGATCTAAAGACTCTGAGATGACAGAAACATTATTTTTAACTGTAACACACCAACACAAGCAGTTTTGTCATGCCCAAAGACTGTCATGTGCCATTTTCCTGTGGACAGAGTTGGTGCCCAGCATCTGACCCCCTAACCCCAAGAAAGCCAGATACTATGAATATCCAAATGAATAAAGCAGAGAACTAAGAACATGCCATATTTACTGTGATCTTTGTAACAGAGCTTAATCAGCTTTATTACCTCTCCCCACTTTAAACAAAAACTTAAATGTGTCAGACTACTCAAAAAAATAAGACAAACTACAGTTGGATTGCAATTTATTTACAAAGCTTAGTACAAATCAACCAATTAAACACCTTTATTTACCGTACATCCCACTTCCAAGTCTAAATGCTGGTGGAAAGTATGTACAGATCCGGTTAGATTATACAATAGTCTATTCTATTCTGAAGGAATGATATACTTTATACAATTTTGTCTACAGCACGGTCATCGAAATGTGGAACTATCTGGCTCACATTGTGACTAACAAACATAGCCCTGTATTTTCAAATATACAGGGCTATACTTAATCGCCATTTTTAAGGAAAGGCAGTGTGGCCTCATAGCAGCATGTAGCGGACCAGCCGCCCCCCCCGGAGCTCCTTCAGGCGCTGGCTGTGTCGGAGCATGTTTAAAATCCCCTGAAAGCGTTTGTCCACCTTCGTCTGGGCAAACTCCCGGATGTCGTCCTCCACGATAAAAAACTGACCTGCAAGACATTTAAACAAAGCGTTCTAAAGACTAGAAAATGGATGGATGCCCTCCTTTGTTGTCTTTTGTTTCATCTCTGCTGTCCGTCTAACCTACTTCACAGCCATCAGGGAAAGTTAACACCCAAAAAATTAACAAAATAATGCACTTTTTATTTATTTATTTGTCAAAGCCTCCAGAAGATCCAATAAGCTGCAAAGTCCTGATGAGAACCAGCAGCAGAGATCAGATTCCTCCACGTTCTCCTCATTGGCTCCCTGTTGGATTCAGAACAGAACCTAAAGTTCTGTCCTAACATCTAAACTCTGAGTGAGCAGCTCCATCATCTATTAAATAACTCTTAGTTGGATATTTCCCCCAACAGTCCCCTGTTCAAAGAGAGTTTTTCTTTCCTCCATAGCATTTGGCCCACTCGGGACGGTTTAATGAAGAGTAGCAGGCCAATCTGTTGGTTTCCTTGGCTTTACATTTTTTTTAAATGGCTTTATATGAGTTGGACTGATGATTAAAGTTGATTGTATTCTGACTGTAATGCAGCAAATTGTACTGTGACTACCTATAACTGGATTGTGTCTTTGAATTACCTTTATATTAATTGACGCTATAACAAAAAGAACATTTTCAGTGAGCAGAGCTTATATACAGTGGGGGAAATAAGTATTTGACCCCTTGCTGATTTTGCAGGTTTGCCCACTTACAAAGAATGCGACGATCTATAACTTTAATCATATGTACATTCTAACAGTGAAAGACAGAATCCCAAAGAAAATTCCAGAAAATCACATCATATGAATTAATAAAAATTGATAACCATCTGATGAGGAAAAACAAGCATTCTTTGTAAGTGGGCAAACCTGCAAAATCAGCAAAGGGGTCAAATACTTATTTCCCCCACTGTATCATTCAGCAAGTGTCAAATAAGAAAGCATATGCCGACCACCTTTGGTGTCTTTGGTCTCCTGGTCCTTAAAGCGCTGGTGCAGCTTTCGTGCGTGGTTGCTGAGCGCTTTCAGCGGCTGGTGCACGATCTTATATTTGGCCGTTACGGTGAGGTTGATGCTCTGCACGGCTGCGTTCAGCTGGTCGTAGGACACGCGGCCTTTCATGTACCTGGTGGTACACACACGTACACACACACAAGCACACACACACACGTACACACACACACACACACACGCACACGCGCACACACACAAATGTCCAGGAGATACCACATTAGATAAGATTCATTTTCCTAATTGTTCAATTAGATGTGTTTCTATCTATCTATCTATCTATCTATCTATCTATCTATCTATCTATCTATCTATCTATCTATCTATCTATCTATCTATCTATCTATCTATCTATCTATCTATCTATCTATCTATAAAGAATGACAAAGTCAAACAGGAGGAGCGTTAAACAGATAATTATACACATCTTAAAACAGCCCGAGGGGGTTGAGGGCGCGGAGCAGCAACATGCCTCACAAGGCCCCGGTGCCT
>CAJRST010022223.1:20573167-20584543 GCA_907169785.1 Menidia menidia
TGCCGTTTAATGTGCTGGACATCTGAGAGACAGGGACAGGAGCGGACTCCATTCAGACTCAGCTTTATTCGTCCTTTACAAGGAAACCTGTGTCTTCACCCTCACATTTTGGAACCACTGCTGCTTTTGGAGGCTTTTTATGTGGGATCCAGGAAGCTTGATGTATTTCAAAATTTGGGTCCCTTTGCAATGCTGTTTTTTCTGCATTGGAAGCCGAGTTCACCTGAAATTGACCGCACTGGTTTGGACTTTTACTAAAAGCGCTTGCTTTTTCTCTTGGGATTTAAGCTTTGCTGTCAAACGGTGTGACATAAATAAAATGAAAATAAGTGAGTTTGTGGTTTACGGGGATGCTGCCACATCGTTTTTCCTCTTACTTTGTTTATTATTAAAATTATTTGTGACCAACAGAGCAGGTTAAAGCAACTATTTCCCCTGAACTGTAGAGCTAGTTCACCAACTTATGGTGTAACAACATGAATCAAAGGCAATCAGTGACTGGAAGATTGCATGATTGGCTTCGACATTTTTGAACGTCAAATCGCACCAATTAGCTCATAAAACATCTTTATAGCTTTCCTTATTTCCATATTTTGCTTATCATTTCCAGGGATTTACAGAATAATAACTGGGATGAACTCTCAGGCCCAAAAAACGTGCTTTAAAAGCTTTAATAAGAATAATAATAAGAATAATAATGAGGATGATGATGATGATGAAATTACTTAAAAACTAGGAATTTTAAACTAAATTTGTCACGTCTGGGGGAATGTCTGGTGTGTTGTCATGTCTTGATTACCTATTGTGTACACCTGGGGTTCCCCTCCCTCATGTGTTAAAATAGTCCTCGTTTCCCATGTCCTGTACCAGTTCGTTTGTGTCCCCACGCCATGTGAGGTTTTGATTATTTCCCGTAGCCATGTTTTGCCACAGCCTTGCCACAGTTTTGTTCATCTTTATTTTGTTACTTTGCCATAGCCTTGTTTGAACACTGCCATGTTAATCTTGTTTGTACTTTTGCCACAGTCTTATTTTGATACTTTGCCACAGTTTTGTTAACCTTGCTTTATTACTTTGCTAATAGTTTTGCCACAGCCCTGTTTTTGAACCTGTTTTTGTTACAATAAACCCTGTTTTTCTGCATCTCCACGCCTGAGTCCTCCCTCAAGATCCACCCTCCTTGACCAAATTTTAAACGTTTTTTTTATTTTTGTTAAATTTTTTGCATTCAACTTTCCACACAGAGACTGTGTTTTACGTCAAAGGCTCTAAATAAACTCCAGGACTCACAGGTGGCCGGCTTGCTGCCGTTGAGTCCGTGTCTGAAGTACTGGGGGTTCTCGATTATGGGGATCCTGGTCATGCCGATCACCACGGCGTCCGGCCCCACGTCCAGCATGCAGGGGCTGATGATGGCGTGGTTCACGTGGTGAAGAGGACTCGCGGAGTTTTCCTCACCACTTATGACCGCGACTGGCCCTGGAAAGACAAGGCCATCGTTAAAGAAGATGAAAACATCTTTACTGTTAGCGTTTCGGGGACTTTTTCCTGTCAAACAGAGACAGTTTTTCCTGTCAAACAGAGACAGTTTTTCCTGTCAAAAGGACCTCAGATTTGATCAGATTTTTCTTTTTTATGTGTCTCAACATAAGCTTTTGTGATGTTAAGTAACTGTTAGCGTTCCGGGGACATTTTCCTTTCAAACAATGAGATAAAGGACCTCAGATGTGATTAGATTTTTCGTTTTTTTAACCCTATAATGCCATATGTGTCATATTTGGTACTGTCCAAATTATTTTAGCTCGGTTTCCGTACCTTTACACAGAGATGTTCAGTAACGAAGTAGAACTACTTAACTACTGAACTTAAGTACCAAAATGCAGTATCTGTACTTTATTGGAGTCTATATTTTTTACCTACTTTTACTTTTACTCCACTACATATTTTTGTTTAATTTAATACTTTTACTTTTACTTTCACGGGCTGAAGCGTTAGTCGTTACTGATATATGCCTATAAACGTAATGATAGATAGTTCTGTCCCGGTTTGGGAATACAATGACATAAGCTAGTAAATAAGCGCTAGTTCACTCAGGACGTAGCAGCTAACGTTAGCTAAAGCTAACCTAGCTGGCTAGCTGTATGATAACGTTAGCTAAAGCTAACCTAGCTGGCTAGCTGTATGATAACGTTAACTAAAGCTAACCTAGCTGGCTAGCTGTATGCTACATGCTAGCATAAAGGCTCAGCTCAGGATTCTGACTCTGGAATAATAAATAATAGTAGATGAAGAGCTGTTGATTGCTAATGGAGATGTAGTTTTCTGTATTTTGTAAACACCTGTATGGCCTTTCACACGTTTGAAATATCATAAACAATATCTATCACACTTTTGACTGCCTTTTTTAAATATACATAGTACTTGTACTTTTACTTATACTTGTACTTTTGATACTTGAGTAGCAATTTTTGAAATACTTATACTTGCAATACTTAATTATAAAAAATATTGAGTACTTTCGTACTTCCTCTTAAGTATGGTGTTGAAAGAACACTTCAACCTTTACTCCAGTCAATTTTTTAATATAGTACTTGTACTTCTACTCCACTCCTCTACTCCAGTACTTTATACATCACTGCCTTTACATTATATTTTTGAAATACGATAGCATAAAGATGGTGCAGGCCGTCTCCTCTTTGCCTCCCAACTCTCCAGCTGTGGTTTCAATAAGAGCATATGATTTCAACATAAAAAGTAACTTTATATGCAGCTGAAAGGGTGCGACTCCGAAGCTCAGAAAACATAAAGACGGGCCAGTAGATGCTTCGGAGATCAATAAGCAAACAGAGCACCTGATACGTGTCACAGAATCTGGTGAGGGAGCTCCATAACAGATAAAGATCCTCTCTCAGCTTCTCTTATCTGCCCAGAGGAGGCAGTGAGCTAAGTGTTTTGTAATTTCTGCTGTCCGTTTAATACAACACACACTCCACGGTTATTTGAGGAACAGAGGTGAATTGCCCGGATTATTGACTCCCTGGCAAACACACCACAGTTTGTATGAATGAGGGGTTGTGTGTCTGAGACAGTGAGGCCCGGGGGACTCCCACTTTTTCTCTCTAACCTCCAGAACAGAGTCCCGTTTTCAAGAATTACTGAGATTACCTGAAGCTTTCCCACTTTGTTTACCAGGGATTTCACATTCTTCCCCTTTACTTGTAAAAAAAAAAGTGATAGTAACAAATATAATTATGATACGATTGATTACGATAATGGTAATCAAGATACTAAATAATAACAATGATAATAATAATTGTAATGATAATAATGAGGATGTTGAAAATATGTGAAAATAAATCAACCGAATATTTTTTTTTATATGCATATTTTATTACCATGCAATAAGTAAAAAATATTGTTGTGTATCAGGTATATCTGATTGTCTACAACAGGGTTTTGAATTTTAACCATTTTAAAGATTTTACCATTTAAAGATGCAAAGGTCTAAGATGCCAAACATTTCAGAAGCAATGTGTATCAAATATAATACATATGGCATCACAGGGGTGAGAACAGTATATTGAATATTTTAAATTATTTCTAATATTAATTATTAACTCATTGGCTGCCAAAGGCGTCTATAGACGTCTTTTATGTTTTTCAACGAGAGTGGCTGGGGGACGATCTGCTAAAGCTTGTCCGTAAATATCAGGCTTCTAGACAGAGTATGTAGTAACAAATTGACCCTCTAGGGGGCAGTGCCACTTTTGATGGGAGATGAGCATAGACTGTAGGCAAATAAGAAAAAGCTAACGGTTCGCTATGAGAGAACATGTCGCCGGTGAGACGCACGTCGAGGAAGAACGAAATAAGGTAGAAACACATTCTTTTTCCTGATGAAAGAAGAGAGTCTACTCTTTCTTTTGGTGTGTTCGGTGTTTACATAGTCATAGCACAAACTATTCTGTGGCTCTTGAAAAATCAGTGAAAATGCTAAAAAAAACTCTGGCAGTATGGGACTCTGTTCTGAAAATGGCTGGCAGTCAATGAGTTAAATAATAATAATTTTGATAATTTTGAAGTGCTATTGAATTTCTTTTTTCTCATTTCCAAACTTGTTCAGCAAACGTGGGACAAAAGTGACACTCTGAACACCAGAAATAGACGCTCGCCAAACCTTTCATGCTGAACTTTGACCTCCGGCCGTATTTGCTGAGGAGCAGGAAGAAAACCACCAGGACCACGCAGGCAAAACCGGTCAGGCCCACGGCCACAGAAACCTGCACACAGGGTCAGGATTAAAGACCCATCCAGAATCAGAATCAGAATCAGAATCAGAATCAGAAATACTTTAATAATCCCAGAGGGAAATAATTTTTGTTACAGGCTCCATAAGCAAAACAAAGGCATATACATATATACATGTCTATACATATATACATGTATATATACAAAATTCCTCATAAATATAGCTAGATATATACATAAAAAACAATATGTGTATATGTAGGTCAAAATGAGAGGTGGATAGTGTCAATGATTAAGTTTGACTCTCAGAGGGAGGCGTTGTACAGATTGATGACCACCGCTTCCTATCCCAGATTTCTGTCTGTCCTGATACTATGGATCGATGCATTTAACGTGTTATAGGGATTAAACAAACTACATTAGAGAATTGGAATGCATAAAATTATTCAATAATGCATATGGTTCACACACTCACCCCAAAAGTATCTTCCATAGGTTTATGAGTGTCTGCCGTCGGAGTTACTGGAAAAAAACAGAGGCAAGAAAAGTTTATCTGTACCGGATGTTTTATACACATCGACAATTTGCAGAGATTTACAAAAATAAAACCATTTAAATGCATATAATTATCATTTACTGTACTAGTTCTGCAGGGGAAGCTATTTATACTGAAAATATTGGATATATTAAGCAGATGTACAGATATTTGATTTTAAAAGGTTAAAAAAATGTGGCAGAAAGGTTAAGTTCCACTCATATATATATATATATATATATATATATATTAGGGCTGTCAATCGATTAAAAAAATTAATCTAATTAATTACATACTCTGTAATTAATTAATCTAAATTAATCGCATATAATTTTTTCAGTGAAAGTATTTGAAATATTTCATTTAAAATGATAAAATGAATAATCAGCATTAGATACATTAAATGTCATGCCTTCAGACGTTTAACGTGTCGTTGTGGCACACCGTAACGTAGGGGGCAGAATGAAAACAAATGAACATGTGCTCATATGGAAGCTTTCTCGCTGCAGTGATCATGTTTGGGGCGCTGTCTGTGCCGACTGTGGTGATCTTTGGTTGAACTCCCCATGCCTCCGCCACAGACTAAAACTTCTGGGCGCAGGCATCGGCGTAAAGCCTGGTCTCTGTTTTTAGCATCGCTAACGCAAACGACTCGAATGAAACCGGTCTGAAAGACTTTGCGATCCATTTAGCAAGGGAATTGCAGATTTGCTTAGTTTCCATTTCGGTGTTGGCTCCAGTGTGGTTTGATGATGAGGACGTGCTGGGTCGTGGTCCTACCTGCGGGTTAACTCCTGGATGCTTTGCACTGATGTGGTACTTAAGAGTTGACGCACTCCGGTGGTAAGCGAATTTGCAGATTGCAGATGACTTTACTTTTGTCAACACTTCCGTCAGGGCGTTTTTTATAAATAAATTATTAAATCAATGACCCAGGCAGCGCGTTCTCGTCTCCCTCTTTCATTTTAGAGTCTAATCAAAGATTCAACCGTCTCTGGTCTAATGGTGACTTACGAGAACGGTTCCGGGTCAAAGGTCAATACGACATTGATTAATTTGCGTTATTTTTTTTAATCCGTTATTTTTTCTAAAATTAATTAATCGAAATTAACGCGTTATTTTGACAGCCCTAATATATATATATATATATATATATATATATATATACAGAAAATAAATACTCTGTGCAACTGATTGTATAAGTATTTGTAGAATTAGCACAAAAAAACTGCAAATTATACTGAAGTATTTCATGTTAATTCAACATGAACGTGTGAATCACAAGCTGAAGACAGTCAATAATTGGTGGGGTGGGAATCATTAAATGTATATTTTACATGCAAATTGTTCCTAAAATACACGCCAAACATTATTATTGGTGAACATTCAATATAATTAGCAATATTAATTTAAACAAATCCAGTAAAGACTTTTTTTAAGGGGAAATAACCAAAGGTTTTTGTGGGAGACGCGAAATGTACCTGCAATTCTGAAATTACCCATACATAAATAAATACATAAATATATTTGGTATTCCTGAGGATAACACTGATTTAGATCCACATCACATCATATCTAACTTAGATATGATGTCTGTTGGTGTGTGAACATGTGTGAATGTCTCTTGAAATGTAAAAACTTAACAGAACACAAAGAGTCAGAGCTCTTTTACTCGTGTTTGAAAAGAGACTTACCATAATCATAATCTGTTTCTTGATCTGTAAAAAGGAGCAGACAAGTAGTATGACAAGATATACAATAAGATAATGGTAATATGCGCTCATAAACATGTCGAAAGGTGAGAAAAATAAGCTTCATTAAAAGAAAATAGGCCACTCCTGGGTCCTAGTTTTTAAGTTTTCACTTAATAAAATATATTCTATAGTTAACCCTGTAATGCCAAATATATCATATTTGATATAGTTTCGGAAGTGTTTTGCGTCTGACACCTTTTGCATAATTTAATGGTAAAAACTTTGTTCAAAATCCTAATTTACACAATCAAATACACCTGATAACAGGGGGCAGAAGACTACACAAAAAATAATCTTGACTTATCGCATAGTAATAAATTATTCATATTAAAAATGCATTTCTGTTTTTTCTTTTTACATATTTTGTTAATAGGCCAAATAAGGACTTCAAACCAAAACAAAATAATTTTTCTCTTTTATTTTATTCTTGGATCAGGCTTTAAAGGGTTAATATAACTGTTTGAGCAACAGGTTAAACCACAGTGGGGATAACTACAGATGCTCTTTATTTTGGCCTTTACAGCCATTAGTGTCGCATACAGTGTGATGACAGATATTAATTCAGCCGGACTATAAAATCCCGGCTTACCATCGAAGGGTTTGTTGAGGAAGTGCCCATACACGGTGGTGGAGACGACCCCCAGGTAGTTGGTTGCTTCCAAAGTGTAGTTGCCGTTATTGTGGTGCGTGGGGTTTTTAAATGTTAGGCACCCCTCTATGTAGTCCTGGTAAACGACCATGTCGGGTCGCAGGTACTCAGAAGGAGAGATTTCCTTAAATGAAGAGTAATAAAAGGTAGACAAATGAGAATGTTATTTTTTATTTCAATTTATTTGCATAGGGCTTTTAAAAACTCAAATACAAGAATCAAACAAAAACGATTAAATCAGAATACCTAGGCAGACATTCCCATTGGTAATAGTCATTTTTATATGACTCCTTTGAGACTCATTTTGACCAATTTTTAACTTTAATTGAGACGATTACTGTCAAAAAAGGCTCTAAGACCCACACAATACATATTTAAAACAATATTTTCATCAATAAGGAAACATAACAAGGTAAAACATGAATATAATTGTTTTAGTGTATTTTACAACTGATTTAAGAAACGGTCAAAATTGATCCATTAATATAAAAAATGGTATCATAAAGTAAACCAAAGAGGAAGAACCCAGAACCTTCATGCTGTGACTGCCCCATATTATTCATTTTATACATTTAATTCTGGAAACATCTGCATAGGAAGTAAATGTTTAACCCCGTAATGCCAAATGTATCATATTTGATACATACTGTTTCTGAAATGTTTTGCGTCTGACACCTTTTGCATAATTTAATGGTAAAAACTTTGCTAAAAATCCTATTGTACACAATCAGATACACCTGATAACAGGGGGCAGAAGACTACACAAAAAATAATCTTGACTTATCGCATAGTAATAAATTATTAATATAAAAATTTTATCTTTTTGTTTTTTTTCTTTTTACTTATTTTGTTAAAAGGCCAAATAAAGACTTAAAACCAAAAAAAAAAGTAATTTTCAGTTTTGTTTTATTCTTGGATCAGGCTTTCTCTGCGCTGTGTTGCTTCCTTGTATATTTGTTTGCTTTTGCTGTACTTTATGCACCTTTTCCTCCTTTCGAACTCTAACCGATGTGTGACCAGTGAATTTCTCCACTGTGAGATCAATAAAGCTCTTATCTTATCTTATCTTATCTTATCTTATCTTATCTTATCTTATCTTATCTTATCTTACCTTATCTTATCTTAAAGGGTTAATCTGCACAACAGCGTTTGTGGAGTAGCGTCCTTCTCACCTCGTTGTTGTAGAGCCACCTTAAAACGGGGTGAGGGGAACCCCGGACCGTAAACTCGATGCAGGTGTCATGGCGACGCTCCGGCTCCTTCAGCCTCACGATGCTGGGGGCAACTGGAATAATTAGCAGAAGGGTTTTTGGACCTTTGGAGACCTCAAACGATGAATTTGTCACGTCTGGTGTGTTGTCATGTGGCAGGTCCTAAACTGTGGAAAAACTCTCTGCCCACTGGGTTACGTTCATTTACTGACCTGCCACTGTTCAAAGCGCAACTTAAAACGTATTTGTTAAGGATGGCTTTTTGCACGTAGGGTCTCTGTATACTGGGTTCTGTCACCGATGTGTTTGTCTTTGTGTATTATTTTGTATTGTTCGATAGTTTGATCTGTTTTTATTCTGTAAAGCACTTTGATCAGCTCCGGTTGTTGTAAAGTGCTATATAAATAAACATTGATTGATTGATTGATTGATGTCTTGATTACCTATTGTGTACACCTGGGGTTCCCCTCCCTCATGTGTTTAAATAGTCCTCGTTTCCCATGTCCTGTGCCAGTGTGTTTTCGTCACTTTGTGTTTCGTCATTTTTTACTTTTGCTTTTGTGTCTTCGTCACCTTCGTTCCTCGTCTTGTCCATGTCACGTAAGATTTAGACTTTTGCACTTTGCCACAGCCTTGTTTTTGCCACAGTCCTGTTAATCTTGTTTTGATACTTTTGCCATAGTCTTGTTTACTTTTAGTACTTTTTGCCATAGCCTTGTTAATCTTGATTTGATACTTTGTTCATAGACTTGTTACTCTTACTTTGATACTTTGTTCATAGTTTTGCCACAGCCTTGTTTTTGAACCTTGTTTGGTCAACCACTCCTTTTTAGTGCATTTTTTGTTAAAATAAACCCTTAGAATCGAGCTCTCCTTATCTGAGTCCCCCCTAAGATCCACCCCCTGACAGAATTGTTCCAAATTTTCTCAAATAAATGGCTAAAATGATAGTACTGCACACATTTTATTAGCGTGGACGTGTGTGTATTAGGGATGGGACGGTTTCTGAAAACCGTTCGAACCGTTGGGTTGGACTGTCTTGGTTCGGTTCGCGTGTGTTGCGTTCGGTTCATGCTGCTCCTTTTTCTCAGAGGGAAGCGTTTACACTCCAGAGCAGAAGGGGGCGCTACTGCGCCCAAAGCCAACCACCAGTAGGAAACAAGAAGAAGAAGAAGCAGCGTAGCCGATAAAAATCAGACGCGCCAACAGCAGTTTCTAGGTCTGCTGTATGGACCACTTTGCATTTAGAGGGAAGCACGTGTTGGAATTAGCACCATTTCCTCGCTTGCAAGGCCAGAATCTCACCTACTTTTAACCTCAGACTGTCACAATAATGTATCAAATGTCAGACTGCTTTTTTCTTTCAGTTTTAACCTGACTATACAAGATATAATAGATTTTCCTAACAATCAACATATACCGAACCGAACCGAAAACCGTGACCACGAAACCGTGAATCGAACCGAACCGTGGATTTTGTGAACCGTCCCACCCCTAGTGTGTATGTGTGTGTATGTGTGTGTTTGTGTGTTCTGTGTGTGGACTCACAGTGAACGGTCAGGTGGACGGACGCATTGGTCATGCCCACGACGTTGGTGGCCGTGCAGGTCAGCAGGAAGTTGTTGTCGTCCCTGCTCACGCTGACCAGCGTGATGTTGATGGAGTGGATGTTGTGGTCGTAGACCGAAGGCTGGAGGGAAAGCACGACAACACGTGCACGTACCAAAAGAGAAGGAAAGAACACATCAAATGACACTCAAAAGTGTGTTAGAATCGGGCTATAATTACTCACTTTAGCACAGTATGTTATAACTTAATCCACGTAAATGACTGATTTTCCTATTCCTTTTTAGATTTCTATTATTCCCTTTATAATTATACTTTTGGATTAAACTCTCTAACTGTGCCTACTCCTCCTCCTCTCTGTTAGAGTAGATACTTGTCTTTAAGGTCAATATTCACACACTTTCTTATCACATTCAACCGAAACCTGCATGAATTAGGACCTGGCCTGTTCATGTCAGAGATAACTGGCCAAATAACCCTCGGTTACGTCCAGCTATAAGGCTGAAGATTGGTATTTCTGACCTGACGCCTGTTAGTTTAAGCATACTTTCAAGGTAGTGCAGTAATATTACAAAGTCACCACAACATTTGAATTAATACTCGATTATAAAAGGGGACATATTATGCAAAACCAAGTTTTTAATAATTTGATTATGTAGATTTGGGACTGTGGAGGGCCTATCAGCAGGCAAAGTGGCAGACGTCGTGCTAGCGTGAGCGTTAGCATGTTAGCGTTAGCATGGTAGCGTTAGCGTGCCGACGTGGGCACACCTCCCTGAAGAAGTGGGTGGATTGCCTGTGTCTCATTTGCATTTAAAGAGACAGGCACTCCAAAGCGAGCGCTCTGAACGGGGCTGTTTTGGGTTAGGGTTAGGGTTAGGGTTAGGGTTAGGGTTAGGCAGGGGGACTGAACTGCTATTGGGCTTCATCCTTATGGGATTTTGACCAAAGCTTGTCACAGACATTACATTAGGACACCAGGGAACTAGTTTAACTTGTTGATATCGGGTATAATATGTCTCCTTTAAGTCAAGGCTAGCATGGTACCACCAAATAGAGGTCAGTTATCTGTCCACGACTGATGTAAGGTCTGACCACTGTGCTGTGAGTCAGTGTGAGTCGGTGTGAGTCTGTCCTACCCCGTGTGTTGTGATGGAGTGCAGGCCGTTGACCGGCCAGTCCACCTCCGGTAGGGGAGATCCGGATCCGTTGCAGGTCGCCGTTACCTGATCGCCCTCGACGACCGTTATGCTGCTGTGGCTCACACTGATCACCGGCAGGTCTGGAAGAGACCAACAGAATCTGTCCACAATCTGTACGTAGTTTCTATCGGCCTGGTTTTTAGTAGCAGTGGTTAAATCTGGGTCTATCTATCTATCTATCTATCTATCTATCTATCTATCTATCTATCTA
>CAJRST010022223.1:20584643-20595644 GCA_907169785.1 Menidia menidia
TGCCGTTTAATGTGCTGGACATCTGAGAGACAGGGACAGGAGCGGACCCCATTCAGACTCAGCTTTATTCGTCCTTTACAAGGAAACCTGTGTCTTCACCTTCACATTTTGGAATCGCAGTTGCTTTTGGACTCTTTTTATGCGGGATCCAGGAAGCTTGATGTATTTCAAAATGTGGAGCTACCTCTCAGGTCCCTTTGCGATGCTGTTTTTTACCTGTTAGTTCACCTGAAATTGACCGCACTGGTTTGGACTTTTACTAAAAGCGCTTGCTTTCTTTCTTGGGTTTTTATCTTGCTGTCAAACGGTGTGACATAAATAAAATGAAAATAAGTGAGTTTGTGGTTTACGAAGCTGCTGCCATATTGTTTCTTCTCTTACTTTGTTATTATTATTAAAATTATTTGTGACCAACAGAGCCGGTTAAAGCAACTATTTCCCCTGAACTGTAGAGCTAGTTCACCAACTTATGGTGTAACAACATGAATCAAAGGCAATCGGTGACTGGAAGATTGCATGATTGGCTTTGACATTTTTGAACGTCAAAACGCACCAATTAGCTCATAAAACATCTTAATAGCTTTCCTTATTTCCATATTTTGCTTATCATTTCCAGGGATTTACAGAATAATAACTGGGATGAACTATCAGGCACAAAAACGTGCTTTAAAATTTTTAATAATAATAATAATAAGAATAATAATGAGGATGATGATGATGAAATTACTAAAAAAAAACTATGGAATTTTAAACTAAATTTGTCAAGTCTGGGGGAATGTCTGGTGTCTTGTCATGTGTTGATCACCTATTGTGTACACCTGGGGTTCCCCTCCCTCATGTGTTCAAATAGTCCTCGTTTCCCATGTCCTGTACCAGTTCGTTTGCGTTTTTCGTCTCTCGTCTTTCGTCTCCCCACGTAATATAAGGTTTTGATTATTTCCCATAGCCATGTTTTGCCACAGCCTTGCCACAGTTTTGTTAATCTTTATTTTGTTACTTTGTCATAGCCATGTTTTGCCACAGCCTTGCCACAGTTTTGTTAATCTTTATTTTGTTACTTTGCCATAGCCTTGTTTTGACCACTGCCATGTTAATCTCGTTTGTACTTTTGCCACAGTCTTGTTTTGATACTTTGCCACAGTTTTGTTAACCTTGCTTTGTTACTTTTGCTCATAGTTTTGCCACAGCCCTGTTTTTTAACCTGTTTTTGTTACAATAAACCCTGTTTTTCTGCATTTCCGCGCCTGAGTCCTCCCTCAAGATCCACCCTCCCTGACAAAATTTTGAAAGTTTTTTTTATTTTTGTTAAATTTTTTGCATGCAACTTTCCACACAGAGACTGTGTTTTACGTCAAATGCTCTAAATAAACTCCGGGACTCACAGGTGGCCGGTTTGCTCCCGTTGAGTCCGTGTCTGAAGTACTGGGGGTTCTCGATTATGGGGATCCTGGTCATGCCGATCACCACGGCGTCCGGCCCCACGTCCAGCATGCAGGGGCTGATGATGGCGTGGTTCACGTGATGAAGAGGACTCGCGGAGTTTTCCTCACCACTTATGACCGCGACTGGCCCTGGAAAAACAAGGCCATCGTTAAAGAGGATGAAAACATCTTTACGGTTAGCGTTTCGGGGACTTTTTCCTGTCAAACAGAGACAGTTTTTCCTGTCAAAAGGACCTCAGATGTGATTAGATTTTTCTTTTTTATGTGTCTCAATATAAGCTTTTGTGATGTTAACTGTTAGCATTTCAGGGACTTTTTCCTGTCAAAAGGACCTCAGGTGTGATCAGATTTTTCTTTTTGATGTGTCTGAACATAAGCTTTTGTGAAGTTAAGTAACTGTTAGCGTTTCAGGGACATTTTTCCTTTCAAACAATGAGAAAAAGGACTTAAGATGTGATTAGATTTTTCTTTTTTTTAACCCTATAATGCCAAATGTATCATATTTCATACATACGGTTTCTGAAGTCTTTTGGATCTGAGTCTTTTTGCATCATTCAGTGGTAAAAGCTTTGCTCACACCCCTGTTGTACACATTCAGATATACCTGATAACAGCCAGTAGAAGACTACAAAAAAATATATTTTTGACTTATTGCACGCTAATTTGATCAAAATAATTTCTGTTTTTTTTTCTTCATATGTTGTTGAGGGGCCAAAGAAAGACTTCAGACTAAAATAATCCAATATTCTTCCTATTTTTTTTGGGATCAGGCTTTAAAGGGTTATGTGTCTCAACATAAGCTTTTGTGATGTTAATAAGTAACTAAGTCAAAGACTCACATGACCTGGGTTCAGTTTCAGCTCGGTTGCCGAACCTTTACACAGAGATGTTCAATAACGAAGTAGAACTACTTAACTACTGTACTTAAGTACCAAAATGCAGTATCTGCAGTATATATTTTTTACCTACTTTGACTTTTACTCCACTACATATTTTTGTTTAATTGAATACTTTCACTTTTACTTTCGCTGGCTGAATCGTTAGTCGTTACTGATATGTAAACGTAATGATAGATAGTTCTGTCCCGGTTTGGGAATACAATGACATATAAGCTTGTAAATAAGCGCTAGTTCACTCAGGACATAGCAGCTAACGTTAGCTAAAGCTAACCTAGCTGGCTAGCTGTATGATAACGTTAGCTAAAGCTAACCTAGCTGGCTAGCTGTATGCTACATGCTAGCATAAAGGCTCAGCTCAGGATTCTGACACTGGAATAATAAATAATAGTAGATGAAGTGCTGTTTATTGCTAATGCAGATGTAATTTTCTGTTTTTTGTAAACAGCTGTATGGCCTTTCACACGTTTGAAATAATATAAACAATATCTATGCCACTTTTGACTGCCTTTTTTTAATATACACAGTACTTTTACTTATACTTATACTTGTACTTTCGATACTTAAGTAGCAATTTTTTAAATACTTTAACTTGCAATACTTAAGAACAAAAAAAATGGAGTACTTACGTACTTCCACTTAAGTATGGTGTTTAAAGAACACTTCTACTTTTACTCAAGTCAATTTTTTAATATAGTACCTGTACTTCTACTCCACTCCTCTACTCCAGTACTTTATACTTCTCTGCCTTTACATTATATTTTTGAAACACGATAGCATAAAGATGGTGCAGACCGTCTCCTCTTTGCCTCCCGACTCTCCAGCTGTGGTTTCAATAGGAGCATATGATTTCAACATAAAAAGTAACTTTATATGCAGCTGAAAGGGTGCGACTCCGAAGCTCAGAAAACATAAAGACGGGCCAGTGGATGCTTCGGAGATCAATAAGCAAACAGAGCACCTGATATGTGTCACAGAATCTGGTGAGGGAGCTCCATAACAGATAAAGATCCTCTCTCAGCTTCTCTTATCTGCCCAGAGGAGGCAGTGAGCTAAGTGTTTTGTAATTTCTGCTGTCCGTTTAATACAACACACACTCCACGGTTATTTGAGGAACAGAGGTGAATTGCCCGGATTATTGACTCCTTGGCAAACACACCACAGTTTGTATGAATGAGGGGTTGTGTGTCTGAGACAGTGAGGCCCGGGGGACTCCCACTTTTTCTCTCTGTACACCTCTAACCTCCAAACAGAGTCCCGTTTTCCAGACTTACTGAGATTACCTGAAGCTTTCCCACTTTGTTTACCAGGGATTTCACATCCTTCCCTTTTACTTGTAAAAATAAAAGTGATAGTAACAAATATAATTATGATACGATTGATTACAATAATGGTAATCAAGATACTAAATAATAACAATGATAATAATAATTGTAATGATAATAATGAGGATGTTGAAAATATGCGAAAATAAATAAACCGAATATTTTTTTTAATATGCATATTTTATTACCATGCAATAAGTAAAAATTATTGTTGTGTATCAGGTATATCTGATTGTCTACAACAGGATTTTGAGTTTTTACCATTTTAAAGTTTTTACCATTAAAAGATGCACAAGGTCTAAGATACCTAACATTTCAGAAGCCGTGTGTATCAAATCTAATCCATACGGCATCACAGGGGTGAGAACAGTATATTGAATATTTTAAATTATTTTTAATATTAATTATTAACTCATTGACTGCCAAAGACGTCTATAGAGGTCTTTTATGTTTTTCAACGAGAGTGGCTGGGGGACGATCTGCTAAAGCTTGTCCGTAAATATCGGCTTCTAGACAGAGTATGTAGTAACAAATTGACCCTCTAGGGGGCAGTGCCACTTTTGATGGGAGATGAGCATAGATTGTAGGCAAATAAGAAAAAGGTAACGGTTCGCTATGAGAGAACATGTCGCCGGTGAGACGCAAGTCCAGGAAGAACGGAATAAGGTAGAAACAATTTTTTTTTCCTGATGAAAGAAGAGAGTCTACTCTTTATTTTGGTGTGTTCGGTGTTTACAGAGTCATAGCACAAACTATTCTGTGGCTCTTGAAAAATCAGTCAAAATGCTCCAAAAACTCTGGCAGTATGGGACTCTGTTCTGAAAATGGCTGCCAGTCAATGAGTTAAATAATAATAATTTTGATAATTTTGAAGTGTTATTGAATTTCTTTTTTTTACTTTCCAAAATTGTTCAGCAAACGTGGGACGAAAGAGACACTGTGAACACGACAAATAGACGCTCGCCAAACCTTTCATGCTGAACTTTGACCTCCGGCCGTATTTGCTGAGGAGCAGGAAGAAAACCACCAGGACCACGCAGGCAAATCCGGTCAGGCCCACGGCCACAGAAACCTGCACACGGGGCCAGGATTAAAGACCCATCCAGAATCAGAATCAGAATCAGAATCAGAAATACTTTAATAACCCCAGAGGGAAATAATTTTTGTTACAGGCTCCATAAGCAAAACAAAGGCATATACATATATACATTTCTATACATATATACATATATATACAAAATTCCTCATAAATATAGCTAGATATATACATAAAAAACTATATGTGTATATGTAGGTCAAAATGAGAGGTGGATAGTGTCAATGATTAAGTTTGACTCTCAGAGGGAGGCGTTGTACAGATTGATGACCACCGCTTCCTATCCCAGATTTCTGTCTGTCCTGATACTATGGATCGATGCATTTAACGTGTTATACGGATTAAACAAACTACATTAGTGAATTGGAATGCATAAAATAATTAAATAATGCATATGCTATGATTCACACACTCACCCCAAACGTGTCTTCCATAGGTTTATGAGTGTCTGCCGTCGGAGTTACTGGAAAAAAACAGAGGCAAGAAAAGTTTATCTGTACCTGATGTTTTATACACATCGACAATTTGCAGAGATTTACGAAAATAAAACCATTTAAATGCATATAATTATCATTTACTGTACTAGTTCTGCAGGGGAAGCTATTTATACTGAAAATATTGGATATACTAAGCAGATGTACAGATATTTGAGACAGAAAAAGGTTAAAAAAATGTGTCAGAAAGGTCAATTTCCACTCATATATATATACACGCGTATATATACATTTATTTACATATATTTGGTATGTCTGAGTATAACACTGATTTAGATCCACATCACGTCACATTTGACTTAAATAAGCTCTGTCTGTCGGTATGTGAACATGTGTGAATGTCTATTGAAATGTAAAAATTTAACAGAACACAAAGACTCAGAGCTCTTTTACTTGTGTTTGAAAACAGACTTACCGTAATCATAATCTGTTTCTTGATCTGTAAAAAGGAGCAGACAAGTAGTATGACAAGATATACAATACAATAATGGTAATATGCGCTCATATACATGTCGAAAGGTGAGAAAAATAGGCTTCACTAAAAGACAAGCAGGGTAGTCCTGGGTCTGAGTTTTTAAGTTTTCACTCAATAAAATATATTCTATAGTTAACCCTGTAATGCCAAATATATCATATTTAATACGTACGGTTTCTGAAATGTTTTGCATCTGACACCTTTTGCATAATTTAATGGTAAAAACTTTGCTCAAAATCCTATTTTACACAATCATATAAACCTGATAACAGGGGGCAGAAGACTACACAAAAAATAATCTTGACTTATCGCATAGTAATAAATTATTAATAATAAAAATGCATTTCTGTTTTTTCTTTTTACATATTTTGTTAAAAGGCCAAATAAGGACTTCAAACAAACAAAAAAATCATTTTCTCTTTTATTTTATTCTTGGATCAGGCTTTAAAGGGTTAATATAACTGTTTGAGCAACAGGTCAAACCACAGTGGGAATAACTACAGATGCTCTTTATTTTGGCCTTTACAGCCATTAGTGTAGCAGGCAGTGTGATAACAGATATTAATTCAGCCGGACTATAAAATCCCGGTTTACCATCGAAGGGCTTGTTGAGGAAGTGCCCGTACACGGTGGTGGAGACGACCCCCAGGTAGTTGGTCGCTTCCAAAGTGTAGTTGCCGTTATTGTGGTGCGTGGGGTTTTTAAACGTCAGGCACCCCTCTATGTAGTCCTGGTAAACGACCATGTCGGGTCGCAGGTACTCAGAAGGAGAGATTTCCTTAAATGAAGAGTAATAAAAGGTAGACAAATGAGAATTTCATTTTTTTATTTTAATTTATTTGCATAGTGCTTTTAAAAACTCAAATATTAGAATCAAACAAAAACAATTAAATCAGAATACCTAGGCAGACATTCCCTTTGGTAATAGTCCCTTTTTTATTACTCCTTTGAGACTCATTTTGACCAATTTTTAACTTTAATTGAGACGATTACTGTAAAAAAAGGCTCTAAGACCCACACAATACATATTTAAAACAATATTTTCATCAATAAGGAAACATAACAAGGTAACGCTTGAATATAATTGTTTTAGTGTATTTTACAACTGATTTAAGAAACGGTCAAAATTGATCCATTAATATAAGAAATGGTGTCATAAAGCAAACCAAAGAGGAAGAACCCAGAACCTTCTTGCTGTGACTGCCCCATATTATTCATTTTATACATTTAATTCTGGAAACATCTGCATAGGAAGTAAATGTTTAACCCTGTAATGCCAAATGTATCATATTTGATTCATACGGTTTTTGAAATGTTTTGCGTCTGACACCTTTTGCATAATTTGATGGTAAAAACTTTGCTCAAAATCCTATTGTAAACAATCAGATACACCTGATAACAGGGGGCAGAAGACTACACAAAAAATAATCTTGACTTATTGCATAGTAATAAATTATTAATATTAAAAATGTATTTCAGTTTTTTCTTTTTACATATTTTGTTAAAAGGCCAAATAAAGACTTAAAACCAAAAAAAAAAGTAATTTTCTGTTTTGTTTTATTCTTGGATCAGGCTTTCTCTGCGCTGTGTTGCTTCCTTGTATATTTGTTTGCTTTTGCTGTACTTTATGCACCTTTTCCTCCTTTCGAACTCTAACCGATGTGTGACCGGTGAATTTTTCCACTGTGAGATCAATAAAGCTCTCATCTTATCTTATCTTATCTTATCTTATCTTATCTTATCTTATCTTATCTTATCTTATCTTAAAGGGTTAATCTGCACAACAGCGTTCGTGGAGTAGCGTCCTTCTCACCTCGTTGTTGTAGAGCCACCTTAAAACGGGGTGGGGGGAACCCCGGACCGTAAACTCGATGCAGGTGTCATGGCGACGCTCCGGCTCCTTCAGCCTCACGATGCTGGGGGCAACTGGAATAATTAGCAGAAGGGTTTTTTGGACCTTTGGAGACCTCAAATGATGAATTTGTCATGTCTGTGTGTGTTGTCATGTGGCAGGTCCTAAACTGTGGAACTCTCTGCCCACTGAGTTACGTTCATTTACTGACCTGCCACTGTTCAAAGCTCAACTTAAAACGTATTTGTTCAGGATGGCTTTTTGCATGTAGGGTCTCTGTATACTGGGTTCTGTCACCGATGTGTTTGTCTTTGTGTATTATTTTGTATTGTTCGATAGTTTGATCTGTTTTTATTCTGTAAAGCACTTTGATCAGCTCCGGTTGTTGTAAAGTGCTATATAAATAAACATTGATTGATTGATGATTGATTGATTGATTGATGTCTTGATTACCTATTGTGTACACCTGGGGTTCCCCTCCCTCATGTGTTTAAATAGTCCTCGTTTCCCATGTCCTGGGCCAGTGCGTTTTCGTCACTTTGTGTTTCGTCATTTTTGCTTTTGCTTTTGTGTCTTCGTCACCTTCGTTCCTCGTCTTGCCCACGCCACGTAAGATTTAGACTTTTGCACTTTGCCACAGCCTTGTTTTTGCCACAGTCCTGTTAATCTTGTTTGATACTTTTGCCATAGTCTTGTTTACTTCTAGTACTTTTTGCCATAGCCTTGTTAATCTTGATTTGATACTTTGTTCATAGACTTGTTAATCTTACTTTGATACTTTGTTCATAGTTTTGTCACCGCCTTGTTTTTTAAGCCTTGTTTGGTCAACCACTCCTTTCGAGTGCGTTTTTTGTTATAATAAACCCTTGGAGTCGAGCTCTCCTTATCTGAGTCCCCCCTAAGATCCACCCCCTAACAGAATTGTTCAAATTTTCTCGGATAAATGGCTAAAATGACAGTACTGCACACATTTGATTAGCGTGCACGTGTGTGTATTAGGGATTGGACGGTTTCTGAAAACCGTCTGAACCGTTGGGTTGGACTGTCTCGGTTCGGTTGGCGTGTGTTGCGTTGGGTTCATGCTGCTCCTTTTTCTCAGAGGGAAGCGTTTACACTCCAGAGCAGAAGGTGGCGCTACTGCGCCCAAAGCCAACCACCAGTAGGAAACAAGAAGAAGAAGGAAGCAGCGTAGCCGATAAAAATCAGACGCGCCAACAGCAGTTTATATTTCTGCTGTATGGTACCAGTTTGCATTTAGAGGGAAGCACATGTTGGAATTAGCACTGTTTCCTCTCTGGCAATGCCAGAATCTCACCTACTTTTAACCTAAGACTGTCACAATAATGTATCAAATGTCAGACTGCTTTTTTCTTTCAGTTTTAACCTGACTATACAAGACATAATAGATTTTCCTAACAATCAACATACACCAAACCGAACCGAAAACCGTGACCACGAAACCGCGAATCGAATCGAACCGAACCGTGGATTTTGTGAACCGTCCCACCCCTAGTGTGTATGTGTGTGTTTGTGTGTTCTGTGTGTAGACTCACAGTGAACGGTCAGGTGGACGGACGCATTGGTCATGCCCACGACGTTGGTGGCCGTGCAGGTCAGCAGGAAGTTGTTGTCGTCCCTGCTCACGCTGACCAGCGTGATGTTGATGGAGTGGATGTTGTGGTCGTAGACCGAAGGCTGGAGGGGAAAGCACGACAACACGTGCACGTACCAAAAGAGAAGGAAAGAACACATCAAATGACACTCAAAAGTGTGTTAGAATCGGGCTATAATTACTCACTTTAGTATAGTATGTTATAACTTAATCCATGTAAATGACTGATTGTGTTATACCTTTTTAGATTCATATTATTCCCTTTATAATTATACTTTTGGGTTAAACTCTCTAACTGTGCCTACTCCTCCTCCTCTCTGTTAGAGTAGATACTCGTCTTTAAGGTCAATATTCACACACTTCCTAATCACATTCCACCGAAACCTGCATGAATTAGGACCTGGCCTGTTCATGTAGGAGCTAACTGGTTACACTTGGTTACGTCCAGCTATAAGGCTGAAGATTGGTATTTCGGTCCTGACGCTTGTTAATTTAAGCATACTTTCAAGGTAGTGCAGTAATATTACAAAGTCACAACCACGTCACCACAACATTTGAATTAATACTCTATCATTAATGGGGACATATTACGCAAAAACCAAGTTTTTATCATTTGATTATGTACATTTGGGACTGTGGAGGGCCTATCAGCAGGCAAAGTGTGAAAAAAAATGACTCAGTCATGTTTTTGTGGGCCGCCTCAGTCTGAATCCAGGAGATAAATCAGGAGGTTTCAGGAGTGGGTAGTTTCTGACGTCATTAGCTCTAGCTCATTATAATATTCCAGCCTTTCACCTGCATGTTGCCCCCCCCCTCAGCTTACTCCACTATCTGTGGAGACGTCCTGGTAGCCTGAGCGTTAGCATGGTAGCGTTAGCATGGTAGCGTTAGCGTGCCGACGTGGGCACACCTCCCGGAAGAAGTGGGTGGATTGCCTGTGTCTCATTTGCATTTAAAGAGACAGGCACTCCAAAGCGAGCGCTCTGAACGGGGCTGTTTTGGGTTAGGGTTAGGGTTAGGGTTAGGGTTAGGGTTAGGCAGGGGGACTGAACTGCTATTGGGCATCATCCTTATGGGATTTGGACCAAAGCTTGTCACGGACATTACATTAGGACACCAGGGAACTAGTTTAACTTGTTGAAATAGGGTATAATATGTCTCCTTTAAGTCAAGCCTAGCATGGTACCACCAAAAAGAGGTCAGTTATCTGTCCATGACTGACCACTGTGCTGTGAGTCAGTGTGAGTCGGTGTGAGTCTCTCCTACCCCGTGTGTTGTGATGGAGTGCAGGCCGTTGACCGGCCAGTCCACCTCCGGTAGGGGAGATCCGGATCCATTGCAGGTCGCCGTTACCTGATCGCCCTCGACGACCGTTATGCTGCTGTGGCTCACACTGATCACTGGCAGGTCTGGAAGGGACGAACAGAATCTGTCCATAATCTGTACGTAGTTTCTATCGGCCTGGTTTTTAGTAGCAGTGGTTAAATCAGGGTCTATCTATCTATCTATCTATCTATCTATCTATCTATCTATCTATCTATCTATCTATCTATCTATCTATCTATCTATCTATATGCATGCTCCACCCTCCCTCACACTTTCCTCCATTTTATTTAACTCCAGCCAGCTACCCAGGTAGTATTTTTTGTTTTTTTCTGTTGTTTTTCCAAGTCCCCACACAGGTAAGTTGGTTCTTTCTGCAGATAAATATGTTTTTTGGCAGGTTTTCTACCAACCTACCTACCTACCTACCCGCCGACCTACCTACCTACCTACCTACCTACCTACCTACCTACCTACCTACCTACC
>CAJRST010022223.1:20595654-20608821 GCA_907169785.1 Menidia menidia
CTACCTACCTACCTACCTACCTACCTACCTACCTACCTACCGACCTACGTACCTACCTACCTACTTGCCTCTATCTAAGCGAGTGCTTTCATATACAGTCTTTGACATGTAAAAGTTCAGATGAGTTAGGATTCAAACAGGCCTCCATAACGTTCATTACCACAGCTGCTGATGTTCATGTCCTGTAGTTGTATGTTTCTGCCCTGGCTGATGCAGTATAACCGCTGGCTGCTAAGCCCCGCCTTCCCACTCTGTTGCCAAAGCTGCAGCCAACGGATGTCGCAGCCACAGGCAAAAGTCACGTCCTCCAAACGGCTGGAAGGGAGGAAGAGCACAAGGGACAGAATCAGTGGCAGCATGAGACCAAACTGTGACCAGTGTGGACTTAAGAAGCACAACTTCCAATGAAAGGGTTAAAAAATTACAATAAAGAATTACAAGAATCAATAGATGTTTCCTATCCACATTTCAAAAATGACATCTCTGTGTATTTTTATGTAATCACTATGCATTTGTGAACCATGTATCAACATTTAAACAAAACCTGATACAGACTAAACAAAAAAACATTCATTTCAGGCTTTCATTAGTGTAGCCTTTTATAAAATAAAAAAACAACACTTTAAATTGTCAAGTCTTCTGTAGCTAAAAAGATCATGGTGTTGGAAGGACTAAAGACAGAGCCAATGAGAGGCCGACTTACAGTTCTGTGAGCTGAAGAGATTCAAAGATCTGCCAGGAAAGTGTTTTCAACCCAGGGTTTTTGGACAAGTTTCTGAAGGACAGAAAAACAGTTAAATAATAAGAACTGGACATTTCAAGATCTTTATGGAAATGTTCACTATGCTGAGCCTTCGGATTTCAAATGGTTGGATTTACTTCCTGTGACTAAATTAACTCATTCGCTGCCAAAGACGTCTATAGACGTCTTTTATGTTTTTCAACGCGAGTGACTTGGGGAACGATCTGCTGAAGATTGTCCATAAATATCGGCTTCTAGACAGAGTATGTAGTAACAAATTGACCCTCTAGGGGGCAGTGCCACTTTTGATGGGAGATGAGCATAGACTGTAGGCAAATAAGAAAAATGTAACGGTTCGATATGAGAGAACATGTCGCCGGTGAGACGCAAGTAGAGGAAAAACGGAATAAGGTAGAAACAATTTTTTTTGCTGATGAAAGAAGAGAGTCTACTCTTTCTTTTGGTGTGTTCTGTGTTTACATAGTCATAGCACAAACTATTCTGTGGCTCTTGAAAAATCAGTCAAAATGCTCAAAAAACTCTGGCAGCAAGGGACTCTCTGTTCTGAAAATGGCTGCCAGTCAATGAGTTAATAATGCAAACAGTTGTATTTTATAAATCCGTTAATCATTTTTCGCTTTTATCTTGGTTCAGATCATGGATACGTGTCCAGGACTGAAACCCAAACATCCCACTCCCCAGAGTCCTCAAACCAGAGGGGACGTCTGGTCCCCCCAAACCCTCCAGAAAGGTAGAACCTCAGATGGCTGGAAAAATAGCGCCCCCTGGAGGCTGAAACTGCTCACTACACCTTTAAGGCTTGGTGGGAGTTGGTCGTAGAAGGAAGATGCTGATAATCTTAATGGTTTAATGGATTCTCTCAGTGACAATAAAAGGTACAGAATGTCTCCAGGATCCTGAGGGTTTCAGTTCTCAGAGGTTTTAGCCTCTGGAAGGGTGTCCCACGGCAAAAAGAAAAGCAGAAAAACCGTGTGAGGAGGAGCGTTACCGACTAGATTTAGATGGGCTCTGAACTCCAAAAGCCAAACTCCTGAACTCTCTTTAGGAGAGAACCCCTTTGGCCTTGAGAAGTACGAAGACATGGAGGAAATACCTCCATGATCTGAACCCGGGAAGTTCTCGACTGCCTCTACCCGGCCACCTTAGGCTCTGGTGTCAATTACACCGAATGCATTATTATTTTAAGTAAACGTGGAGAGAAAGTGAGTACTCACATGTACTGCAGTTCGGGGTTTTTGGAAAAAACTCGAGTCTGGATGGTCTGAAGTTTGCTCCTTGTGATGGTCCTACAACAGACAAAGGTACACAGAGATATACTCATTCCCACACAGTGAAATGGGAACATTTTTTAACGTTTTTGATACCTACAACACACCTTGGAGCAGATGGTACCTTAAAGAGGGAACGTATATATTCAATTTCAAAGCGAAATACAAAGCAATGAGAGGGAGTAGAAAAAATAAACATCACGCTAAGGTCAGACTTTGTGACGCATGAAGGGATTTTCTCAAAAAAGGGGAAAAGACTGTTTAGGTCTGCTAAAAATTAGCAACATTAAGTATTATTTACTTTAAATAACCAGAGAGCACATACAAGTGTTTAAAAAACATATAAATATTTTTTTTTTGTTGCAAAATGAGAGTATATTTCTGCCTGTTAGCGTGAGTAGCTATGCTCCTCTGAACATAGATATATTTACTGCCTATATCTGCCCAAACTGTTAAGGAAAATACAGCATTAATAGTGACATCTTAATACCGCTTATATTTCTTCAGACTGTGTTACAAATGGACGGAGATATAGAATGTGTACATATCCAGGTCCAGTTATTCAGAATCAGAATCAGAAATACTGTAATAATCCCAGAGGGAAATGATTTCAATTTCAATTTAAATACTTCTTTATTGGTTTGGTTTGTATCTTTTCTCTCCAGAAAAAACACACTGTGCATTTATAGCATGATATGCAACAGAACTGCATGTACTCATAAATATAATCAATATGAATCACTGCATAAACAATTAGCAAAAGCTGCTTTTACAACAGCTGCTAATCTCTGGGTATATCTGGTGTGTAAAGGGAACCAGCTTTTAACAGACCTCCGCCTTTCCAGGGTGGATGGAGCTATCTCAGAGCAGTTTCCAGTGAAACGGTGGGAGTTTTTATTTATTTATTTAGTGGACACATCACAGAAAGTCCTGTAGGTGTCAGTCAAAAGCTACGAAAGATGGCTTTGTTTATCAAATCACTGCATGAAGAACCTCCAGAAAAGGAATTTATTCGAAGCTAAGATTCACTTGTCAAATTACAACTATGATCTACACCAAAAAATATTTAAAAATAAACTTTTGTGGGGCAAAACCTTACTTTTATTACCTAACAAGGCAAAACCTTGTCAGTGAATAAAAGCCAGGTTTTGTTAGCTAGCTACAAAGCGCATATTAAAAAACAGATCTACAAAAAAAACAATTATAAAAACATGACATGAAGAGGGAAAATTATAGATTAAGTGCACTGACATGTATGTGTGAAGTTTGACTTCACAAGTTTGAATTAATGTGCAAATATTTCACAATAAAGAGGCGTTCATGGCCACCAGGAGGGTTTTAACCAATTTATATTCTATATTTTGTGAATTATAGTTTAACCCTTTAAAGCCCAATCCAAGAAAAAATTGGGAGAATTTTTTTTGTTATTGTCTGAAGTCTTTATTTGATCCTTCACAAAATATATGCGAAAAAACAGAAATGATTTTTGAATATTCATCATTTATTTCCTTCTGCTAAGTCAAAATTATTGTGCAAAGTCTTCAACCCACTGTTATTGGGTAAACCTGATTGTGTACAATAAGGTTTGGAACAAAGATTTACCACGAAAATGATGCAAAAGGCCTCAGATGCTACATTTTTCAGAAATCGTACGTATCAAATATGACACATGTGGCATTATTGGGTAAAAGGTTTAAACGTAAATTAAGAACAGAGCTCTGTAGGCAAGAAGAAGATGAGTCCAAGTACACTCATAATTCAAATACCGGTAAAGAAAGCTAGAAAATATTAACAACGCAAACCTACCTGATTGGAAACATCATCTTCCTCCTCATACTTGAGACAGTTGTGTTTGGTCTGGTGTATGTTTTGTATTTAGCTAAACTGACTCTGGGTTTGGAAAATGGATGGATGAACTCCTCTAAACTTGTATAAAAGTGATAGGAGAAACCAGTTACAGGTTTATTTGTGAGTCTGTTAATTCCAGGCCATATATTAGTCAGATTAGTCAGACATTGGGTAAAGCCAAATGTATCATATTTGATACGTACAGTTTCTGAAATGTTTTGCGTATGACATATTTAGCATAATTTAATGGTAAAAACTTTGCTCAAAACCCTATTATATACAATCAGATCCACCTGATAACAGGGGGCAGAAGACTACACAAAAAATAATCTGGACTTATCGCATAGTAATAAATTATTAATATTAAAAATGTATTTCTGTTTTTTCTTTTTACATATTTTGTTAAAAGGGTAAATAAGGAATTCAAACAAAAAAAAAGTAAGGGTTAACAAACCCAATTTGCACAAAGAAAAACACACAAACGGATTATTACTCACAGCCTCTGTAAACCGGGGTACAACTCCATGTCCAGGTCCCTCAACATCTCCAGATTAGTCCAGTTCTCAATGTGTCTGGAAACAAGGATTTAGGATATCAGGAAATAAGTCACTCAATAACTCTGTAAAAAGACGATCATCTTTCATTTTGACAGTTTTCGTTATTTAAATCAGACGTTGCAACAAATCACAATTGCATTTGCAGATGTCATCAAACCACAAAAGAACAATTGTGTTGACCCTTTACTACACACATATTGGTATTTCTGGACTTTTCAATATACTACACATGTTTTTAAGAGAGAAATTGAACGGGATTTCACAGTATGTTCAGTTGTCTAATTGGATTCAGTTTAGTTTAGTTAGTTTTTATGTTATAATGTCATTATATAGAGGGCTGCTATTGGGATGGTGATCAGCAGTTTAGGTACAAAGGAAGAAGATCCCCTGTTTAAATCTGTGTGGATTACAGTAAATAACATTTAAAAAATAATAATAATAGAAAAAAATAAATAAATAATAATAATAAATAAATAAATAAATAAATAATAATAAATAAAAAAATAAAAAAAATAAATAAAATAATAAAATAAATAAATAAATAAATAAATAAAATGAAAAAGAAAATATCCTCCAGCAAAGTCTGGTGAGCGTCCCATCCTAAAGGGCCTTTTAATCTCTACTTTAATACATTCACATTTATCAGGTGTGACATCATGACTTATTGTTCCACCTTTTTTGTATTTTTTCACCCTGTTTCCAGCTGTTTCTTTTATTTTTAGAGAGGAACCAGGTATGCACGTCCCCCTTTCAAAGGTTTCACCCACTCCTCCGTCCCCTTATCTCATATTCACTTATTCCCCTTGTTTTCTTCTTTGAATATCAAGGATTTCCAGTTTTCTCTGGTTAAAAAAAATAATAGAAAATCAGCCTTTTGAGTGTTTTTCTGATGATAAAGGAAAAGTTCTGTTCTCCACAAACCATTTTACCAGCCTTCATCCATCCATCCATCATCCATCCATCCATCCATCCATCTATGTACCCATTATCATAATCTCTTATTCCCTAATGGGGTCGGGGGGGGGGCGGAGCCTATCCCAGTAGCCAATGGGGAGAGGCGGGGTCCCCCTGGACGGTCCCCAGTCCATCACAGGGACACACAGAGACACGCAAGGACAAACAACCACACACACTCACACTAAGGGCAGTTTGGAGTCCAACAACTTAACATGCAGGTTTTTGGACGGTGGGAGGAAGCCGGAGAACCCGGAGAGAACCCACAGACACAGGAGAACATGCAGAACCACCCAGAAAGGTCCTGGTTCCCCCGGGACTCCAACCCAGAACCCTCTGGTCCTGGTTCCCCCGGGACTCCAACCCAGAACCCTCTGGTCCTGGTTCCCCCGGGGACTCCAACCCAGAACCCTCTGACCACCACAACACCTCCCTTTCCCAGCTCCCATTATCTGACATAAAGATGTCATCCATTTATTTCGCACACTCACCAACACAACACAGACTCACACACGGTGTTCTCACTTCAGAATCTGCCTTTAGCTCAGTGTTTTTCAACCACTAGTGTGCCACGAGTGATGGTCAGGTGTGCCGTAGAAAATCATCCTATTTCACCTAATTGGTCTAAAAAGATTTTTTGATAAGGAATTAATTATCTGCAAATAATATGCCATTTTTGAGTGTCTGTGCTGTTCTAGTGACTGGTGGAGTAATCATGTAATAATTCCTTATGACTAGATTTTGTATGTAATTTTGTATATTGAAGTGGACATGTTAAGAGCAATTTGAAAGAAGAAATATAAAATATGATAAAAATACATTTTTGTGTTTATTTGATTCCTATTCAAGACACTTAAGGTAAGATAAGAATAAGATAAGAATAACTATAGTGTTACTATAGGCGGCTACAGATTTGTTTGACATTTCTGGTTGGTGGTGTGTCTCGTGATTTTTTCAATGAAAAAATGTACCTTGGGTCAAAAAAGGTTGAAAAACACTGCTTTAGCTAACATGTTAGCATGTTAATGTAGTGGTTTTTAAAGTCCCAAACAGTCACTGACATGGCCATCTGTCTCTATTTTTCCCGAGTTGTGACTAAACATGAGCCCATTGTGTGTATCGGTTACAACACTAACTCCATTTTCACACCAAAGAATCACAACACTTTCTCACTGGAAGACCCCGAGTTGATTTTAGTCGTTACAATTCGGCTGAATGCATTTATAATTAATTTGCTTTTAATATTTCATTATGAGCACATAAGTAGGAGTTAATGCATTTAGAATAGTCTGATTTAGATTAGATATAAAAGTTATACATGAGTATAAAACCCAGATTAATTATTCAGCAGAAAACTGAAACTTTTAAAGCTTTTAACTTCTGTTTTCTTTATACTCAGTTGTTTCTATCTGTAGTTTTAATGACTGTGTTATTAAGGAGTGTCCTATTTCTGCTTCCATCTTACCTATAACTTAGGATTTATTCCTATTACCTCACCAGAAGTCAGGAATTCTGCTCCCTTTAACGGATGGATGAGAAATTAGACATTTTCCTTTAATGAATTTAAACTTGATCCTTATTGTGAATGACCTATAATTGAAACTTAATTGTTTCTTTTTATTTTGTATGTGTTTTGTGTTATGAAAATGTGGAGAAAAGTGGCTGGAACTCTTGCTTTTATTTGGATGTTGTGTACATAAATTGTTCATTTTTTTATGCTTCCACACAGAAAACAATGAATTTACCATCTTTACACTACTTTTTTTTCTTTATTAGTGATACTGGATCAGAGACTTTGGTGGATGAACGGACATTTCTATGTTTTCTGGTCCGACGCTCAACATTAATTCATGTTAACTCGTTTGTTTTCTGTGGGACTCCTCACTTCTCTTTGATTATCAAATAGCTATGAATTTCTTTTTACAGTCACACATATACGATGTTCACATCATAAACCTAACACACATCTTGAATCAGGAATTGAACAGTCAAATATACTGAACGGAGGCAGAATCAAACAGTGAATTCACAGGTTGTTGGAAGATTTTTTAACCCTGTAATGCCAAATGTATCATATTTGATTCATACGGTTTCTGAAATGTGTTGCGTCTGACTCCTTTTGCATCATTTAATGGTAAAAACTTTGCTCAAAATCCTAATTTACACTATTAGATATACCTGATAACAGGGGGCAGAAGACTACACAAAAAATAATCTTGACTTATCGCATAGTGACAAATTATTAATATCAAAAATGTATTTCTCTTTTTTCTTTTTACATATTTTGTTAAAAGGCCAAATAAAGACTTAAAACAAAAAAAAAAGTAATTTTCTATTTTGTTTTATTTTTGGATCAGGATTTAAAGGGTTAAAAAGTTACTGGAAAAAAGTTGATTAGAAGTTCTGAACATATTTGGGGTGTTTTCTCTTACTTTCTGTTTCTCCCAATGCTTTTTTTCCACTCTGCTGTAAAAAAATGTTTACATCATGATCTGTTTGATCTGTAGTGATGTCATTTAGCTCAGCCAATAGCTGCTTTCCTATTTACTGTCAGAAACAACCAGACCATAAGAGCAAAACAGAGCAGTCAAGAGGCAAAAGAGGCTGAAACAGGAAATGTATGCTCTGTTTACAAATTCTGACAGTTCTTAAAATGATTTTGTACAATCTGATCTTTGTCTGATCGGCCTGTAGGGGGCGCTGTTCCAGCAACAGGTCGACAGTAATGAAATAAAAAGCACCTTTTCTACACTAATTCCACTTTTTGTGATAGAAAACCAGCTGTGTTCATTCTATTAAATATATATATATATATAAAAACACTTGAGTTGAGTCTTTTACTGCTTTTCACCTTAAAAAATGGCAAAATGAGAATGTGAAGTGTTCATTTTTAACCCTGATCATCTTCTGAGCTGGTTCCTGAGAAGCAGGAACCAACACAACACTGTTTCTACAGAAAAAATGCACAAAAAAAATAAAGAGTGCAGAATAAACATGATCTCAAACATACGGTTTGTGCATTGGTATTTTTGTGCATTACAGATATGAATAAAACTAGTTTATTCCACATTATTTCTTACCATCTAAACAAATACTGTCCAGTTGTCTATAATGGTTGAAAAAAAAAAAGCCAGTGAGTCCATCTTCAAAGATCACCACATAAAAAATGAATTATGGAACAAAAAAATCCTGTTTTAATATATTTAAATGTTGGAATAACCAAAAAGAATTAGAGAAAGAAGAGAGAGAGAGCAAAAACACTTTAGAATTGTTCTTTAATTGTTAGTTTTCTTTTGATTGCTGATTCATAGATATAAGAAGATTTCTGGTCGTCCATTAAAATGAGTTTATAGAGGTCCAAACCCCAAAAAATGCTTCTGGTTTAAGGCTTTGTGATCCATCTGTAATCAATCTTTTCAGATCAAATGGACGTTGTCAGACAACATTAGTGCTCCGGAAGCATCGACTTCTCTTCATTGTTATAATTAATAGCATTTTAATATTGACACTAGCCCATTATTGGTGCGGGGCTATTGATGTTCTGTCATAATGCGTTTCACTAAAAACTCCACGCACAGATGAAAAGCAGGATCCATATTTAGCCTCATTAGGAACGTTTGGCTGAAAAAAATGACAGATAAATTCACCCTGAAGGGGAGTTTGTTGTTTTGATGACGACAAATGAGAAGTCAAACTTTGGTTTTTTAAATTTTCTTCTCACTTTTCTGACAATGAGCAAAACAAAGGCTCTTTTTCAGACCATACAGGAAGTAAGTAAATAACTAAAACAAAACAGGGCAAAAGAAGGACTAACCTAAATTATTTCCCAAAAAACAAAGAGTGGGATTAGAAAAAGTGATGGTACCGAATATATCAAGCAATATGACAAACTGGAATTTAGATACTGGTGGGGTTTACATTGCTTTTAGGTATTTGATCAGTCAAATTACAGCTTATAAATGATGAATTAAATTGAAGGAATGACAACTACAACTTCAGGTTGAGAGCAAAAAACAGGTTATGGTTTACAAAACCCTTTTAAAGCACATTAAAGTCCCCATTCCGGTCACTGAGGAACCATTTTCAGACCATTTTCAGACTTCTGGTGGATTTTGGTTCATCTTACTGAATATCTATCCTATTTTAATCATTTTTACTATTCATATAAAAACGTGTTCTCATTATCTCACCAAATGCTTTCATCAAATAGTGCCTATTCCTACATTTTTCTATTCCAGAGAACAATGAAGAAGAAAAAGGCCTATAAACATCAGGCCAATACTGATGTTCTGTATTTACGTATATTTGTATTCAAACCAAATCATAAGCATACAGGAGACAGGTAGCAACGGTTCTGGATTTTTGGTTCATCTTACTGAATATTTATCCTATTTTAATCCTTTTTACTATTCATATAAAGACGTGTCCTCATTATCTCACCAAATTCTTTCATCCAATACTGCCTATTCATGAGTTTTTCTATTCCAGAGAACAATTAAGACCAATACTTCCAATCAGAACTTTAACTAAGATTTAAATAGATGCCACAGGGGTTATGTCTCTAAAACCTCCATCAAAATGTGTTTTCATGGGCAGGCGAACGCACAAATACAGATTTATAGAAGTCAAAACGCGTTTTCGTGGGATTTATAGAAGTCAAAATGCGTTTTCATGGGCAGGCGAACGCACAAATACAGATTTAAAGAAGTCAAAATGCGTTTTCATGGGAATTATAGAAGTCAAAATGCATTTTCATGGGCAGACGAACGCAGAAATACAGAATTATAGAAGTCAAAATGCGTTTTCATGGGCAGGCGAACGCACAAATACAGAATTATAGAAGTCAAAACGCAGCTTTTGGCCTGGCACTTACATACTGGTGATGTTCTGGAAGTCAAAATGCGTTTTCATGGGCAGTTTATAGAAGTGAAAATGCGTTTTCATGCGCAGGCGAACGCACAAATACAGACTTACGCACAAATACAGATTTATAGAAGTCAAAATGCATTTTCATGCACAGGAGAACGCACAAATACAAGTGAAAATGCGTTTTCATGGGATTTATAGAAGTCGAAAAGCATTTTCAAGGCACCAATACAGATTTAGAAGTCAAAACGCGTTTTAACGCACAAATACGCATTTATAGAAGTCAAAACGCCGCTTTTGGCCTGGCACTCACATGCTGGTGATGTTCTGGAACAGGTCCTTGATCCCGGTGGCGTTTTCCGCGCTCTCGTTTCCCTGGAAGGAGAGCAGCGACAGGAAGCGGCTGCTGTCCGACCGGTTGCAGTGGACCTCGGTGGCGGAGCAGGAGCAGGTCAGCGGGCAGTCGATCACGGAGCTCAGGTTGTGTTGGAAGAAAATGGCGAGAAGAAGAGCCAAAACCCAAGAAAAGCGGCCATGGAGCGGCCCCAGGAACTCCATTCTGCCCGGGACCGCTATAAAACGGGTCCAGATCTGCTCAGAATCTGTTCAAAATATGCTCAAAATCTGCTCAAGATCTGCTCAAAATGTGCTCAAAATCTGCTCAAGATCTGTTAAAAATCTGTTCAAGATCTGCTCAAAATCTGCTCAAAATCTGCTCAAAATCTGCTCAAAATCTATTCAAAATCTGCTCAAAATCTGCTCAAAATCTGCTCAAAATCTGCTCAAGATCTGCTCAAGATCTGCTCAAGATCTGTTCAAGATCTGCTCAAGATCTGCTCAAAATCTGCTCAAGATCTGTTCAAAATCTGCTCAAGATCTGTTTCAAAATCTGCTCAAGATCTGTTTAAAAATCTGCTCAAGATCTGTTTAAAATCTGATCAAAATCTGATCAAAATCTGATCAAAATCTACTCAAAATATGCTCAAAATCTGTTCAAAATCTGCTCAAAATCTGCTCAAACGTGGCTCTTTTGCGGCGTCCACATCTCGTTTTCTCTCAATCGAGTCCAAATGTTAAGATTAGAAAACGTTCCCTGCGTCGGAGGGTCCCAATAGCGTTCCTCTGCTCCTTAAAAAAGAGAAGAAGAAGAAGAAAGGACCGGAGGAGAAACCCGTGGGAAAACTTCAGGATTTGGGGCGTAAAGGGTCTGAGCGCGCGCCGGTCCTGAGTTCCTCTCCTTCTCTCATCATCTTTTCATGTCATCCGTTCTCCATCCATCTGTCCCCCTCCCTCCATCCCTCCCTCCCTCCCTCCCCCCCTCCCTCCCTCTCTCCCTCCATCCCTCCCTCTCCTAATGGAGCAAGTTCCTTAACTCTGACGCAGATTCACTCTAAAAAGAAAACAGTTGATCCAACTTAATTGAATTGCTTCAATTGGTAATTAATTAATAAGTAATTCAATTAATTTGATCCAACCTAATTTATTAAGTTTGGTTAACTTGACAAATTTAAGTCAGTCTTAATCAATTCATTTACTTTATTTCCAAATAAAAAAATTTTTAAATCCATTTTACTTAATTTTATAGAAAGTCAACTCAAAATTTTAAGTTGTTCCAACTTAAAAAAACTAAACTACCCCAAATTAAATGAATAAAGTTGACTTATTTCCGGTAAAAGGCGCTCAGGAGCAAACGGTAAGGTGTTTTTTTACACCGAAATCCGTCATCTTTTGGGTCCAAATTCATTCTCTGATAACACCAATGACAAAAGAGTTAAATACTCAACACCAGAGTCAAATTATTACACTTTAAATATGTAAATCAGCCGTTATCATTTGTTTCTTTCCAACTATGTACCTCATGAATTCATCACTAAAATAGATCAGCTCTGGTTTTAAAGAGTTTATTTTTGACCCTTGTCAAAAAGGGGTTTAAAGCTATATGATCATTTAAAATCCAACAATGTTCTTTTTGTCATGCATGCACTCCCACAGATACGTTTTGAAATGAATTAGAAACATTAACTCTCACTTTAAAGATAATTTTACTTATAAAGGAGCAGCCAACAAGGAAAATCTGAGTAGATTTTTATTTAAAACAGGTTAACACAACGTGTTAAAACAGCATTATGTCGAAGAATATTCAACATTTTGAGGAATCACATGACTAAACATTTAGCTCTGAACTCCTCAGTCATCATCCATGGTGTTATCCATACTTAATTTGTTTTAAATGTTTTACTGAAACTGTAAATAAAAAGATTGTAAATTCACTTTGCTGATCCTCTTTTTTCAATGTCTGGTGGAAAAAATAATCTACAAAAATTGAGCTATAGGTAATTATTACACAACAGTAAACATGTTGCTGTTTACAATGCTGTTTTTCCTCATTTTAAACTTGTTTTTTTGTTGAATTCTCCATGATTTGCTTTTGAATTGTGCATTTGCATTCAGGACTTGATAAAAAGGAGGTTCCTTACTCTTGAGAGGGTCAATAGTGCCTTTTAGAATTTCCCTAAAGGGCATAATTTCCCTAAAAATTAGACAAAATACCAGCTACAAAGTGCAAATCTGGGGAGGACTTAAAGGAAACATTAAACCTGGTCGTTGCAAACAAAGTTTAAGTTACTGACTTATGCAAGTACTGAGTTTAACTTTTGTTATTGACTAAATACTTATTTTGCACCATAATACAGTACATTTTTAAATATCTTATAACGTAATTTCCTGGATTGTTTTTATTCTTATTTGGCCTCTCAGATTTGACCTCCCTCTTCTCTCTAAGAATGAGAACTGGTATTGAAATGTACCGGTTGTGTGTTTGAAAATCAAGATTTTTAACTCATTCTTCTTATTTTATCTTATATTTACTTTTCTTAATCACCACAGGATTCAGATGCAATGGCCGACATCA
>CAJRST010022223.1:20655227-20665848 GCA_907169785.1 Menidia menidia
TGTGTGTGTGTGTGTGTGTGTGTGTGTGTGTGTGTGTGTGTGTGTGACACCTAGTCACTTGAAAACTCAATCTTTCTAAAACGCTCAGAACTACTGGTCCTCAGTTTGTGAGTCCTTTCACTTGGTCCTCAGTTTGAGGTATTTACAAGAGTGTGTGTGTGTGTGTGTGTGTGTGTGTGTGTGTGTGTGTGTGTTTTTGTGTGTTTTCGTGTGTTTTCCAGTTCAATTAACTAGACGAATTACAAAAAGAATATTAGCAAAATATGAAACTATCACTAATCTAAACAAATTCATAATAAACAAACAAATCAACAGAATTACCACTACTCAAAGTAAAAGTGCAAGATGGCTCCCACAGTGTGTGTGTGTGTTTTCTTCTCTTTTCCAGTTCGATGCGGAGTATCGGCGCTTTGCTCTGAAGAGAAACGGACAGGGGGGCTTCCAGGAGTTCTACCGGCTCCTGCAGACCATCCACCACATCCACGGGCTGGACGTGCTTTTGGGGTACGCCGATATCCACGGGGACCTGCTGCCCATCAACAACGACGACAACTTCCACAAGGCCGTGTCCTCGGCCAACCCACTGCTCCGGATCATAATCAGCAAGAAGGGTGAGTGAGAGGGAAAAGGGAGGACGAAAACACAAGGAGATGCCCCACCGGAGGCCTGGCTGAAGACCAGAACAAATTAGATTTTTTTTTTTTTTTTTAGATTTTTTAATATTTTAAATCTTGATTATTTTTTACATATTTTTTCTGATTTATTTATTCAGAAAATTTGAATTTTCCTACAGTATTTTTAACTGTACTTTTAATTTTTATTACAGTTGAATTTTAATTTTAATTTTAAATGTTAATTTTCCTACAGTATTTAGAGAGGATGGTCCTAGGAAGGTAAGCATTTTTTGGGGGCCCCAAATTAGCCACTGATAAAAGAGTGTGTTTGTGTGTGTGTGTGACTCTTTTAATGGAGCTAACATGTTCAGTAAAAATATGAAGAGCAAATTAGAATTCAAAATTGTAATATATTTTTCAATATTTCAAATGATAATTTTTTATATTTTTTTTCTGATTTATTTATGTAATTTTAATGTTCCTAAAAGTATCTAGAAAGGATGGTCCTAGGTAGGTAAAACCATTTTTTGGGGGGCCCAAATAAGCCACTGATAAAAGAGTGTGTTTGTGACTCTTTTAGTTGAGCTAACACGTGCAGTACAAATATGAAGAAAACAAATTAGAATTCAAAATTGTAATATTTTTCAATATTTCAAATCCTGAACAGCTTCAGAGAAAGCCTCCGCTTTCCAGACTAAACCAGATAATCCACCGCGATGAGAGCAGTGGCTGTTTTAGATAATGTTTGTTCATTTCATACACCACTGCGTTATGAACCCATCCCCACAGATTCTGAGCCATTAATCCTCAGATTAATCGGAGGGAGGCTTTTCCCCGTTTGCTGCTAACGAAGGAGGAACCGGGCAGGTTTTCTGATCTGTGGACCACAGACATTTGAAAAGAGGTGTCATTTATACACAGTATTCATTCGGTATTCTGGAAAAGTTTCTTTAAAATGCCCAAAATGCTAGTTTCAGGGTGTGTAATGGTTTTGGCTAGTGTCACCAGGTAGTTTGTTGATATAAAAGCTTTTAATTTAGTTGTCAGTGACACTCAACACAACAAAGTTAAGACCGGTTCTCCCCTTCCACGGCAGCTATTTGTCCCCTCTTTTGGACCTCCCCACTAATCCAGACGCAGTGTATTTAAAGCTCAGTCTCTCTCAGTGGCTCTGAGCTGTGCTCCAACACAACAGAAAAACACCACAAAGGTATTTTTGGGTTGCCTGCTGCTTCATTTGCTATTGGAACATTATTGCACATGTCAAACATGGATCTCTAAAATTGAAAAATACAAATTTAGATGTTGGCAGAGAGGATTTTGTCCAAAACCACATTTTGTTCGTGTATATTCGACCGGTTATCAGGGAATAGGTTCAGTTCGGAGAAGGAAAAAGGATTCCAAGTGTTTGATGAGATGTGTATTTTCTTTGTCGCTATTTTTTCTGTACCATTTTTCATCCAGTCTGTAGCAACATTACCTCACTCACCTCCCCCCACTTTCTTTGTCCTTTTCCCCGTCTCTCTCTCTTCTCCTCTCTCACCCCCAACCGGTCGAGCCCACCCTGAGCCATGGTTCTGCTCCAGGTTTCTGCCTCTTAAAAGGAAGTTTTTTCTTCCCTGTGTCGCCTAGTGCTTGCTCTTGGTGGGAATTTTTGGCAGTGGCAGACCGTGCATTTTACACCTAGGCCTTCAGTAGTTCTCCGTCTGAATCAATTCACCCCTCAATAACTATTTTATGGTTATAGAAATCATGTTATTAAGCAGAAATGCAGTAGGGATGTCCCGATCCAGCTTTTTGTATTAAAGTCTAAAGTTATTTATCTACTTACTTAGTTGTCAGACTAATGTTGAACAGGGATTTACTCTTATAACAACTAAAGTTTACACAGACCTGTGGGTTACAGATGCTAATGCTAATGCTAATGCTCGGTGGGATCGGACTTTAAAAAAAAATAGATCTGGAGTCTGGATCGGCAGTTTCTCAGGCCGGCCGATACGATCCAAATATCGTATCGGGACAAGCCTAAAATACAGTATGATATAATTAACATCAGTCTGTGATTCAGATATTTTCTTAGGCCTGCAGAGAAGGCCTTGAAGACCCTGACGTTTTCGGGCTTCTGTAAATAACTCAGAGTCTGGTCTGACCTGCTCTGTTTGGAAAGCTGTGAGATGACTGTTGTTGGAATTTGGTGCAATATAAATACAATTGAAAATTAGAATTTTCTTAACCAAATCCGGTTTCAGCAATGCGGAGACGCGTCGTAGAGAAATGATCGAGGAGACGCTGAAAAGTGTCGTCAGAGCTATCAGGTGTCCAAAAGGAGTCCCGGCCTCTCTATAGACAGTTGTCACTCCATGAATGTAAACAGTGAGGTAGTGTGAACGTGGACCTTATCAACAACGACAGGATGAAAGGCTGCCTCTAAGTTACATGTTCCTCCAAACCACATGTGGAAGAGTCCTTGGGCAAGGATCTGAACCCCAAGTTGCCTACTGGTTGCATCTGGTGTGTGATTGGTGAATGACACGTAGTGTAAAGCCCTTTGAATAGTCAGCTTGACTAGAAAAGCACTATATAAGTAGAGTGGGGGAAATAAGTATTTGACCCCTTGCTGATTTTGCAGGTTTGCCCACTTACAAAGAATGCAACGATCTATAACTTTAATCATATGTACATTCTAACAGTGAAAGACAGAATCCCAAAGAAAATTCCAGAAAATCACATCATATGAATTTATAAAAATTGATAACCATCTGATGAGGAAAAATAAGCATTCTTTGTAAGTGGGCAAACCTGCAAAATCAGCAAGGGGTCAAATTTTGAGGTCCTTAAGCCAGTTGATGCCTGTTAGCCACTCCAGGGACTCCCTGTTGGTTCTCACTACCAAATCGCCCGGTAGTCATCCTGCCAAAAGGTCTGACTCAGCACCAGGTGATGATCATTTCACAGCATTGCACCTCTGTTTGACTCAGAGGCAAACGCATACAACCACAAGTCCGATGACCCAATTACAAGGTCTCTCGTGGACGGCCTGGTAGCAGGTACACCCATGAATCATCCTCTATTTGTAATGGACACATGCACACTCACGCTCTGTGTGGCAGGGAGAGGGAAAGAAAGAATGAAAGAATGCAGTGGTTTATGGTTAACAAACACCAAACAAACACTCTTTCTAAGCTTTTTCCCCGGATCCCATCGGAAAGCCTTATGAGGTCAAGAAAATTGGGTCGGAGAGATTTTTAGGAGCTAAGAAAAAAAGGATTTAGAAACATTGAGAATCGAGTTAGCTTCCTGCTTTAGCAGAGTGCAGCTTCTGTGGCTGAGATGCCAAAGAAATCTGAATGTTTCAGTTTCAATGTTTAACCTGGTGCGTAGATCATTCACCAACAATATTTCATGTTCTGAAAGGTTCCGCTTTGCTCCAGTTCATTCACATAGGTTTATTTTTTTCCTTCTCAGGATAGCTTATTAGGAACTACTTTTTTTGTTGGTTTTGTGCTCTAAAAGAGTAACGAGCCTGCCTTTGCATAGTGTTACTAGAATCCTTCATCATATCAGGTATACCCGGTCCACTGACGTAGGTCCTTCTCCTACACACACACTGCACTTAAAGTTTTAGCTAAATTAGCTGTTGATTGATATAAGAAAGCCAAAGACGTAAAGCTGTACCATGTTAGTTTATGTCCACTCCAACAACTGAACATGGGCTAAGGGGAGCAAACCCTCCAAACCCCTGAAAAGACCAGCACCTCATAGGGTCCAGTTTTATTCAGAAACAAACACTGTGATGCTACTCTCTGATGTGAGGCAGATGTGTGATATCTCTGCTGGTGTACAGTCAGCGTTTTGATGCCTGTGCACCACGCTCTTACTGTGCATTTGCTCTGATTTGGCTTAAAACGAGCCTGACGGTGTAAAAAAGGCGATCGAATGCATGATACCCACTCTGTGCTCATTGATCCGGCTCTATTTGTGCTCACTGGAAGCTGCACCTGCTCGGGCTTTTGTCTGGAGTGGATTAGCAGTCTGGTTCGGTCTCATGTTCCCAGACTTCAGAGCAGGATATCACTCCCATGTTTTTACATGTATTCCCTGTAAGGGGTGACAAAGGAAGATCCAACATGAACGTTAAATCACCTTCAGACTTTCAGTCGGCAGAGGTTTCGAAAAAATCGCATTATTAGTCCTTAACATGTCATTTTCTGATCTCCTGCCTGCTTAATGTTTCATATTGATTTCTTTTTTCTAGCAGTGTCAACTGGACACCTAGCATTACGCTCTAATGATAATAACAATATCTACATGACATCCATAGAGACCCACAAAGCAGATACATTACAGTCAGCATCAACCTGACAATAAGCTACATAGAAGAAAATCACTAGTCAGATTCTGTTAGAGGAAACAGTGTAGAGGGAAGAACAGATTCTTATTGCTTTGCCCCTTTTTCCCTTGAGCCCCTCGCTTCAAAGTGGTAAACAGAGAGAATTATTCAAGCTCAGATCAGCTAAAGGCTCTCCATCTCTGTTTCCTTCCCTCGGGGCCGAGGCCGATCTGGGAGGTTTTTGTTTAACGTTATTTCGTTACCTTTGGGTTTCTCACAGAGAGAAAAAGCACCTTTCAATGACCCACTTCTGCAACACAACACATGACATATTGTTTTTGTTGCCTCCGAATCAAAGAGGAGATTCTGTGTTTCGCTGGATTAGATTATTTAGAGAAACTGGAGCTCTGAAATCAGCCTCTCCGCGTGTGACTGTAACAGTTTGGGCTTAGCGTGGGCTCCCACACATACCTGTGGAGATCAGTGAAGGTTTAGTCTGGTTCTTTTGATAAGTAACAGTACACAGCTGTTTAATTAGGGGCTTACACCATTCACCCCGGTGTACTTTGATCCCACTTTGAGGCCTTTGGAGACTTCGGCAACTGCTTTTACCCAGAATTATACGTCATTCTTCAGGACCTCTTTCCGGCCTATCTGATCTGGTCCATCCTCAGACCACAGACCACAACCTGAGACCTTCCATGGGAAGGACACCGATATTGGCTGATGTTTGACAGATGTTAGGGACTCTTATAGATGCCACTGTGTGATTTAGCCTAACTGACCCTCTTCAATTATAGGAGACAGTTCTTGCAGAAGAAGAATGCCTTGAGCTGGGCAGCAGATTCGGTCATATTCGGTTTACAAATTTACAAAGTTCTGAATGGATTAGCCCCACCTCCACTTCCTACCTACATTAGGCCTGGCAGACGTATTTGCACCAGAGCCTCTTCCAGAGATCCCTAGAGATCCCCCCAAAGAAGAACAACCTTTGGACAAACCGTTCTATCATTTAGAGGGGGTCACTTCTGGAACAGCTTCCCAACAAACATCAGGGAAGGTCCCACTTTTTACACATTTAAATAGCACCTTAAACTGTTTCTCAAAAAATTCCCAGTCATGCCATCACTAATTTTAATTTTGTAATGTCATTGTCTGAACGTGTGTCTCTCTGTTTTAACTGATATTGTATTATGTGATTTTGTGTTGTTTTGTCTTCCTGCCTCAGGACAATTCAATTCAATTCAATTCAATTTTATTTATATAGCACCACATCACAACAACAGTTGTCTCACAGCGCTTTCCAAACTGAGCAGGTCAGACCCTACTCTGAAGTTAACTACAGAAACCCAACAATTCCCACCATGAGCAAGCACTAGGCGACACAGGCAAGGAAAAACCTCCTTTTAACAGGCAGAAACCTCGAGCAGAACCATGGCTCAGGGTGGGCGGCGGCCATCTGCCTCGGAAACAGATGTAAATTAGCAACCATGCTAGAATCTGGCTCATTTACAATCTGTATGAGATTGTTCATTAATGTGCACTGTCCTGATTAAATAAATAAATAAACAAATGAGTATTGTTCTAGCTGTCTGTATCGGACTCTCTAACGGTCCGGTTTCTTTCCCCCCACAGAGGATGAACCCGTGGTGTTTGCCAATAATTCCCTCCAGAGGCGGAAGAAGGCAACGGGGCTCACCGTGCTGCTGCCCACCGCCTCGGGCTCCATCAAGAACAAGGGAGGCCTCACCATCAGCGAGCCCCTCAACTTCAGGCAGATATCCTCCATCATCGACGTGGACATCCTACCGGAGACCCACCGGCGGGTGCGCCTGCACAAACACGGCACCAGAAAACCGCTGGGCTTCTACATCCGTGACGGGGTGAGCGTCCGGGTGACGCCGCAGGGAGTGGAGAAGGTAAGGCCGGTTTTTACTACCGTCTATGTTTATGTTTGTGCTGTTATCCAAAGCTTACAAGGTAGACGCAATGTTACAGTTATCATAAGGTCTCTAGAGGAAAAACCCCAGTCAGAATCAGTGGTGACAGCAAAGAGATAGAGGGAAAAACAGGAAGAGTTGTATAGGGTAAGGAGGAATGGGGTTAGGATAGAAGATGCCCTTTAAAGAGGTGGGTCTAGGAGTTTCCTTAAGATAGACACTCCACTTTCAACTGATCCTAGCTGCTTCATTCATCAGACTACTCAAACCCAGGGTGGAGGACAGTCGTTTCAAAGAGAGATAAACCCATGTTTCAGTAAACAAAGCATCAGAATCAAGGACTGTCCACAACAAAGACCGTTCATGTAAAAGTCCATCAAATGGCTAAAGGCCCCAGGACATGTTTATGTTTATTCATTTAGATGCTTTTATCCAAAGCTTACAAAGTAGACACAATGTTACAGTCATCATAAGGTCTCTAGAGGAAAAACCCCTGTCAGAATCAGTGGTGACAGCAAAGAGATAGAGGGAAAAACAGGAAGAGTTGTATAGGGTAAGGAGGAATGGGGAAGAGTCAGGATAGGATATGCTCTTTAAAGAGGTGGGTCTCTAGGAGTTTCCTTAAGATAGACACTCCACTTTCAACTGGTCATAGCTGCTTCATTCATCAGACTACTCAAACCCCAGGGTGGAGGACAGTCGTTTCAAAGAGAGATAAACCCATGTTTCAGTAAACGAAGCATCAGAATCAAGGACTGTCCACAACAAAGACCGTTCATGTAAAAGTCCATCAAATGGCTAAAGGCCCCAGGACATGTTTATGTTTACGCATTTAGACGTTTTTATCCAAAGCGAGTTACAAAGTAGACACAATGTTACAGTTATCATCAACATAACAATAAGTTCTCTAGAGGAAAATCCCCTGTCAAAATCAGTGGTGACAGCAAAGAGATAGAGGGAAGCAAAGGAAGAGTAGTAGAGGGTACGGAGGAATGGGGTTAGGATAGAAGATGCCCTTTAAAGAGGTGGGTCTCTAGGAGTTTCCTGAATATAGACAGGGACCTGCTGCTGTTCTTGTAGCTCCTTCCTCCATCTTGAAAACAGTCTGATCGTCTCAACGTGGACCAGTTCTGCTGGACCAGAACCCACCGATGACCAGCAGGGACATGAGCCTTTACAAGAGGGTTCAAGTAGACGGTAGCTGAACCCTTAAGGACTTTGTAGGCATCAGGGAGCCTGGATTTGATGCGGGCAGCCAGGGGTAACCAGGGGTGACTAGGGGTAACCAGAGGTAACCAGGGGTAACCAGTGAAGCTCAGTGAACAGAGGGAGGACGTGAGACTTTTTGGGCTGATTGAAGACCAGATCATTTGGATCATTTGTAACGGTTTTACCATCCAGGCTCAGGAGATGACCACAGACTGACGAGGAATTGGGGAGCATGTTGGGTTAGGGAGGGCCGGATCTTTCTTATGTTTAGTAGTGTGAAGCAACAAGATGGAGAAACAGTGGTCACATGACCTTTAACTCATTGGCTGCCAAAGACGTCTATAGATGTCTTTTATGTTTTTCAACGCGAGTGACTTGGGGGACGATCTGTTGAAGATTGTCCGTAAATATCGGCTTCTAGACAGAGTATGTACTAACAAATTGACCCTCTAGGTGGCAGTGCCACTTTTGATGGGAGATGAGCATAGACTGTAGGCAAATAAGAAAAAGGTAACGGTTCGCTATGCGAAAAATGGCGCCGGTGAGACGCAAGTCGAGGAAGAACGGAATAAGGTAGAAACAAAAAGATTTTCCTGATGAAAGAAGAGAGTCTACTCTTTCTTTTGGTGTGTTCGGTGTTTACATAGTCATAGCACAAACTATTCTGTGGCTCTTGAAAAATCAGTCAAAATGCTCAAAAAACTCTGGCAGTATGGGACTCTGTTCTGAAAATGGCTGGCAGTCAATGAGTTAAAGGTCAGCTAGTTGTCAATCATGACACCACCTCAGGACCAGCTCCCTGTTGGGACGTAACTAAGAACACGAGAAGCTGTCCTGCTGGATCTTAGTAGATCTGTTGGTCCCTTTGGGTTGTAGAGGGGTTCTGGACTCCATTAGGGGCAGAAGTTCATGGGGGGAAAACATCGTCACTCCATCTATGGAACATACAGTGGGGGAAATAAGTATTTGACCCCTTGCTGATTTTGCAGGTTTGCCCACTTACAAAGAATGCAACGATCTATAACTTTAATCATATGTACATTCTAACAGTGAAAGACAGAATCCCAAAGAAAATTCCAGAAAATCACATCATATGAATTTATAAAAATTGATAACCATCTGATGAGGTAAAATAAGCATTCTTTGTAAGTGGGCAAACCTGCAAAATCAGCAAGGGGTCAAATACTTATTTCCCCCACTGTAGGCGTGTTGTAGATACACTAAAACAGTACAAAATGTTTTAGAAATTCCCTAAATTGGATCCAGCAGCAGACAGAGATACGCAGAAAGTCAGAGTCCTGGTGATAAGGCAGAGGAGGACACCCTGTCTAAGACCTTCTCTCTCTCTCTCTCTCTCTCTCTCTCTCTCCATCCCTCTCTCTCTAAGAAAATTGGACGGTTGTTAAAAATTTTTCTTGGTCAAGCAAAGCTTGCAACATATTTGAGTAGAAAATTTAAAATGAACAATGAACAGAATATTGATTGTGTAAACTCTTTAAGAGTATGGTGAGAGCAAGAGTGATGTTAGAATATAAATATTATTCAAAAATGGATGAACTGAATATTTTTCAGAATATTTGGGATTATGAAGGTGTTTTGTTTACTGTAAATGATTCTGAACTGTCATTTATGAAGGTGCTAATTTGATGTTGCGTTGAATGTTCCTATGTTTCACCAATGAGTGAATAAATGAGTTTTTAAAAATCAAAATCAATCTCTCTCTCTCTCTTTCTCTCTCTCTCTCTCTCTCTCCTGGCCTCTGAAGGTTCCTGGGGTCTTCATATCCCGCCTGGTGCGAGGCGGACTCGCAGAAAGCACAGGACTTCTGGGCCTCAACGATGAAATCCTGGAGGTCAACGGCATTGATGTAGCGGGAAAATCTTTGGATCAGGTAAAGGAGCTGATAATGCTACTTCACCCATGTCGGGCTCATCCTAATAAAGTGACCGTAGAATGATGACGGACCAGAGGTATTCGAGCTGTAAGTGCTGGATTTTTGATCACATAGCCAGTTAAACTCAGTTTACCAGTTCATTGGACAGCCAGAGAATTAACCACATGAAGTCAGGCGTCAGTTGTTTCTAAGCAAACCTGAATTCAAACCATGGTCATTGGTAAAAACATATTTAAAAAGCATTTGCCATTAAAAAGTTGAATAATTAGAAATGAATACAGTGACCAAAACAACCCATTGGGATCATGGCAAAGTAATAGATTTTACACAAAAAGCTAAATACAAGCCAACCTGAATTCAAACCATGGTCATTGGTAAAAACGTATTTAAAAAGCGTTTGCCATAAAAAGTTGAATAATTACATATGAATACAGTGAGCAAAACAATCCATTGGGATCATGGCAAAGTAATAGATTTTACACAAAAAGCTAAATACAAGCCAACCTGAATTCAACCTGAATTCAAACCATGGTCATTGGTAAAAACGCATTTAAAAAGCATTTGCCATTAAAAAGTTGAATAATCGGATATGAATACAGTGAGCAAAACAATCCATTGGGATCATGGCAAAGTA
>CAJRST010022223.1:20715213-20727029 GCA_907169785.1 Menidia menidia
AGTAAAACATGAGGGTAACATGGAGGATGAACCCTTTTGATGAACCCTCTGGAATGGAAACTGGTCCTGACCTGTACCTGTGGTCAGTCCGCTCTCCTCTTGTGTTTGGACTCCTTCCATAGTGAGAAACATGGGCCCAGGGTCACAGGGATTAACCAGCACCATGGGTCCATCTCCAGTGACATTACACACCACCTACACAGACAAAGGAAGCCTCAACAATCAGCTCGGTATCCGACTTTGCACCATATATCTCTGTTATTTTATTCTACTGAAGGCAGCAGAACTGGCAGATGTTTTCACACTACATGAGTCATTTTGGTCTTGGACAATTGCCTTTTCTTCTTACAGAACACCACTTATATTCTAGAAGAGATACTTCCTGATTAGTCGATCTCTATCCAACACCTAAATCCACCCCATCACCTTCAGTGACGCTAAAAGCTTAAAGAGGTACACCAGCTACAAACTTGAGATAAATACATCATTACTTAAAGAAAGTGATTCTTTATGAATTACTTCAAAAGGGAGTGGTCTGTATATCTAAAAAAGAATGACTTACCAGGAATGTGGGTAGACAATCATCTAGGTTAAGTCATCTTTAGACTTTTCTACCATCAATAACTTGTTAACTACAATCTTTTTGCTAGATGCAGAAAAAGCTCATTCTTTTTTGCAATATTAGACAAATTTAGGTTTAGATCAACCTTCACTGACTGGATAAGAATACTCATCAAACTTCTTTGTTATTGTCAAAGGGTCTTTCTCCTTTTCGGGTTGGTTTATTTTCCTTGCTCTCCCCTTTTCCCTGCCCCCCTGTCAGGTTTTGTATAAACGGATACATGTAAAGTTTTGTAACTAAAACATATAAATTTTGTTTTGGATAATTCACCCATTAAGCCCCTCCAGGCAAAGCGAATATGTTCAGGATGGTGCAGTACTCAACTTTCAGTTCTGCTGCCTTTGAAAACCTTCACTGAAGTCAATTCTGGTTCAAATAATTCGTCATTTTCCCTCCAAGTCTGCATAAAAAGGCGAAACTGTAAATTGAGTGCGGTACTCACAGGCTGTGTGATGTGAGACGTGACTTCTACCGGCCCCTCCTGATACTGCCGGTGATCCATCACAACAGATTTGTGCAAATCCGTCTGAAAACACACCGACCAAACACCCGTAAACGAGTGTTCTCTCTTGCTCCATGAGAGCTGACGTTTGCTCGGGAGGGTTTGAACCAACCATCACGCTGGTGAGAACGGGCTCTTCGGTTAACCAGGAAGCCGAAGCCGACCTGTGATGGTTACAGTCCGATGGATCCGGCACGGCCCTGAGGAGGACAAGACCACCTCGAGTCATTCCCAATAATAATTTGGGTTACTTCTCTTGTAAACGAACACTCCAGTTAGAGACTGAGCTAGTTGTGTTCGGGGGTATCTGACTTTTTGTTCACATAGACAGTAGAAACGTTGCATCCAGACCGAAACACAGCCCAGGAGAATGGGGACTTAGTGTTAGAATTTGGCTGAAATGACTCATTTTAGCATAGTATGCTATAACATAATCTATGTTAATTACTGATTGTCTTATTCTTTTTAGAACTTTACTTTTTGTTAAAGTCTCTGGCTGTGCCCAGAGACTCTCTCTTTCTTTCTTTCCACACTTTTAAGTCAACACATACACACAACATTTGTTACCACATTCCTGTCATCTGCATGAATTAGGACCTGGCCTGTTTATGCCCAGAGGTAACTAGCCAATAGGACTTGGTTGTGTCCAGTCCTCCTTTGAGGAGGCGGATCGAGCCGAGGGGATAATGCCCATCACACCCAGATCTCAGGGCTCTTTACTCTTGATCTACTCTGGTTTATTCTCAGGTTTCCAACTAAAGAATCGGGCTAACACTTACCCAGAGAGGAAGTGATACTGGCTGGACTGGAGGTCCATGAGGTAGTCGGGATAGGTCAGCTGGCACTGAGTGGGCTGACACGAACAGGGGAACCTGCCATGGGTCATATCAGAAGAAGCCAATAAGATAAGAAGATGTCAATAAGGCCTGATCCAACAAATATCTCATCTGCTAAAGCAAAGGAAAGCACACCTCAAGCTGGCGGGGTCAAACATGTCTGCCGGGGGGCCATGCTGATGGGGGTGAAGAGACCCTGATAGGCTGACCTCAGAGGGGGGCCCGGCTCTGACTTGACCCCCTGCCTCTGACCAGGGATGTCCGGAGGAGGGCTCGCCATGGTCGGGGCTCCGGGTGTGGCCCGTGGGTCCCAGCTCTGTCACGGAAACGTTCATACCAACCTGTTCCATTTAAATGACACGTGCAGCCTCTGATCAGTGGTTACCATGACGCCCGGCAGATTGTCATATTATTTTACTTCCTCCGCCAATATAAATATAATCTAATCATGAGATTTGTCTCAAAAAATTCCTCGATATGCAAACATATTTCAAATCTCTGATTAGAAATTACAATGACCAACTTTTTTTTTTTTTTTACTTCACAGGACAATGACAGCAGACAAACGGCGGAAACTACGTTAACGGCTTCTTAACGTTCGGCGCGTGAGCTTATGTTTGCTAACGTCTGCGCATTAGCCGAGTGGGAAAGCTGGCCTTTTTATGAGAGTCGGTTCAAAAGGACAGCTTTCCGAGGAGCGGCAGCGTGAAATCTGCTAATAAACACGGTCAGAAATGTTTCTTCGCTCTTACGAACTTGAGACATTAGTGGGAAAAAAGATGGCCGCTCTGGAAAAGACGGGAATGGCTGCATTCAAATACCTTTCGGAGCCCGGTAATTCCCACTTCCGCCCACAAGCGTCCCAGTGAGCATTACAAAGTTTGATTTTATTAGACTGTCGATAGGAGTTGTAGTTTCAAGAGTTACATAATTATTAGACTGCCTATATAAGTTTTACTTTCATGTGTTTAAAACTTATTGTTAGACCAATAGAAGTTGCAGTAGTTTTATTTATTCTTTTTATCAAATGACACTAATTAGCTTATCATTTCTGGTTCCTGTCACCCTTTTTCATATGACAGATTTGTACACTTTCAGCAGCTTTTTGACAGAAATACTCTCATTTCACTTCGTGTGACTACTGGAGAAAGAAATCTTTCACATTTAAAGTTTTCAATATATACAAAAACCTTTGTGTGTGTGTGTGTTCATGGTCATATTTCTGAATAAAACTATTCCAGACTTCATAAATGGTAATCTTTTTTATCTTAATTAATTTAATTAACTGAGAGAACAAGTTATATGTCTATGGTCCACTTTATTTTCATCCTTCTTTTAATTTCCTTTCCCCTCCAGCTGATGGCGGTAGAGCGCCATGACACCGGCACCCTACCAATAAAAAAGACGAAGAAGAAGAAGAAGCGGAAGCCGGTCAGGGGGACGTTGGATAAGTCAGACACCGGTTGTGTCACCGTTCCCCGACCATGAACCTGAGTGTGTGCCGGTCCGTGTTGGTGACCGGCTGTAGCCGGGGCATCGGGCTGAAGCTGGCCGCGGAACTGGCCGCAGGCCGGACCGGACCGGCCACCGTCATCGCCACGGCCCGCCAACCGGAGGCCTGCCCGGTACGGTACGGACACACGGCCCCGGTCCGCCGGTGTTCAGTCAGGTCAGCATACCCCACCCCGTCAGACCAGCATACCCATAGTTCTTTTTTTATTTTTTAATTTTTTTAAATTTATTTATTTATTTAATCAGGACAGTGCACATTAATGAACAATCTCATACAGATTGTAAATGAGCCAGATTATAGCATAGTTGCTAGTTTACATCTGTCGTCCTGAGGCAGGAAGACCAAACAACACAAAAATACAAAATCAGTCCAAACACACGTTCAGACAATGACATTACAAAATTAAAATTAATTATATTCAATTCAATTTCATTTATATAGTGCCACATCACAACAACAGTTGTCTCACAGCGCTTAATTAGTTAATACGCATGCGCTACCTTTAGCAGAAATCTAAGAGAATAACATTGACGAAGTTTACTAGACTCCTTTATTTATGCGTGATATGATAAACAAAAGGTTGTAGTTTAAGGTAAACACACAAACTCACCAGAAAACAACACCGAAAGTCAAGTACTTTTGTTTACAAATTAACTTAGAAATGCTGTTTCTAACTATTTCGTATTTAAAGCATGTGCAGTCCCTGGAAAATTAGAAGATATAAGCAAATAAAATACGTGGCAAAATTGTACATCAATTTGATCATCGATGGAACTGTTCATTTAATCCCAACATTGAACAAGACTATCATTACTTTTTTATGTGCTAACTACAACCTTGCTAGTAGTAAGCATCATGCTCACGTTTGATTCACTTCAATTAATCTGTATCCAAGATGACGTAATGTCCAAATCAAAATCATCAACGATTGGCTGGGCGGGAGGTGTGTTTTGTTTTATAGATGGCTGCAGGTGCAGCTAAATACACTTTAAACTACCTCAACACGCGAGTATCCCTTTAGTTTTGTACGAAAAACACACTGTAAACTACCTCAACAGGCGTGTATCCCTTTTGTTATGTACCAAAAAATAATTTAATTACTTACTTTTTGGTGTTTTTCTAACCATCTTGCAACCATGTTCGCGCATGCGTATTGACTATGGGTATGCTGGTCTGTAGGGGTATGCTGACCTGACTGAACACCGGCCTCAGTGCACACATCCACCCACACACGTCCGTCTGGCTGCACACTGCAGGAAACTAGGGATGGATGTCCAACTCAGACCACATCCAAGTCGGCCATTTTGATTAAGTCACCAAGAGGAAGATCCCAGGCAAGAAAATCCTAATTGCTTCATGGCAATATAAACATTAATTTAAAAATGGTGAAATGAATATCACAAACACTGAATTAAACTCTATACATAATATTATGTTAAAATATTTTTATGTTAAAATATTTTTGGTTAAACTAGTTTAACCAAAAAATATTTATTTCTCACAATTATGAGGGGTTAGGGTTAGGATAAGGGTCAGGTTTAGGGTTAGGATCAGGGTTAGGGTTAGGGTTAGGGTCAGGTTAGTGGTTAGGGTCAGGTTTACGGTTAGGGGTTAGGGTCAGGTTTAGGGCTAGGATCAGGATTAGGGTCAGAGTTAGGGTGAGGGTCAGGTTTAGGGTTAGGGTCATGTTTAGGGTCTGGGTTAGGATCAGGGTCAGGGTTAGGGTTAGGACATCGTTTGTCTTCTGATTTCATATAGACAGTAAAGTTCCGTTTCCACCTCAGAAAGCTGCTAGTCCCATGACCTAATCAAAATGGCTGACTTGGATGTGGGAGGAGTTGGATATCCAACCAAGGCTCCTACAGGCTGCAGCCAGGGGCTGCTCCCCACATGAGCTCTGTAAGAATTTATCTTAAAGCATATATATTTACACACATGTGCACTGTATATGTTTTTTTATGTTAATTCATCTATTGAAACAACAATGTTGTGAACGTAGAGTCTGCTGGAGCTCTCAAAGAAGTACGCAGCTGTTCATGTGGTCAAACTGGGTGAGTCTACACAAAGCGTGCTCTGATTGGATGCATAGATGCTCTGCTCAGCCTTTTTTCCCATTAAAGTTTTTATTTATTTTGCTTTTATAACACAGTTACAAACAGATGACATTCAACAACAAAAACACACAAACACCGGCAGCAACACAGAACATGACAGCACTTATCAGTTATCTATTCACAGATATATCAATGCACACATTCCTACTCACAGAATACATCTCACCCCAAATCTCTGAAGAATTTTAACCAACATATACAGTGGGAGAAATAAGTATTTGACCCCTTGCTGATTTTGCAGGTTTGCCCACTTACAAAGAATGCAACGATCTATAACTTTAATCATATTCTAACAGTGAAAGACAGAATCCCAAAGAAAATTCCAGAAAATAACATCATATGAAATTATAAAAATTGATAACCATCTGATGAGGAAAAATAATCATTCTTTGTAAATGGGCAAACCTGCAAAATCAGCAAGGGGTCAAATACTTATTTCCCCCACTGTACCCATGCTTGGCTAACCTTACTTGGCTCTTTCTGCACCCTAGAAATAATGACTTCATAAGCAGCTGTCTCTCACATAAGTTGAAGCCATTCTTTGATTTCTGGTCTATGTGGGCTCTTCCATTTATGAAGAATCATTCCGGCTGCTACTAGAAAAGTTATAGATGCTCAGCCTTAAGGCGGACTCACTTCTCCCCCTTGTCAGTTTTGGTTCTTTAGTTGGAAGCCTGAGAATAAACCAGAGCAGATCAAGAGTACAAACATGACATTTATTGGTCACAAGCAAAGTAAATCAGCTGGGCTCTCACAGACAAAAGCTCCCGGAGGATCTCAGTTAGCAAAGAGCCTCCATTTAGGCTTTCAGTTTTCCTTTGGGCCTCCAACAGGAGGACGGCTGGACGTAACCGAGTGTTATTGGCCAGTTAGCTCTGGCATGAACAGGCCAGGTCCTAATTCATGCAGGTTTTGGTAGAATATGATAGGAAAGTGTGGATGTTGAGCTTAAAGACGAGTATCTACTGTAACAGAGAGAGGAGGAGGACACAGCCAGAGAGTTTAACACAAAAGTATAATTCTAAAGGAAATAATATGAATCTAAAAAGGAATAAGACAATCAGTCGTTTACATGGATTAAGTTATAACATACTGTGCTAAAGTGAGTAATTATAGCCCAATTCTAACACTATGCTACACACAAAGACATGGTGTGGGGGGAATCATCACTATATGTATGATCTTTTTCTTTTCTATTCTTCTTTTCTATTCTATTTCTTTTCTATTTTATTCTCTGGTAAATTTCCACCATTGAGTATTTTAAAGGTCCTTTCTTCCTTCAAGGTTTAAGAGAAGTCCTCCTCATATTTTGTCTAATTCCTGAGAAAGGGCAGACTTTACGTCTCATTTCAGACTCAGACTGGTTTAAAATACACTATGATTGCCCCACAGCTGGAAGCTGGAAGCTTCAGCCTGCTTGGCTCCAGATGTGCAGTAGATGGCAGCCTAATTCTGCCATCCACTGCATAAAGATGGTGGAGACATTAAACTCCCTCGACCCAGAACAAACTATCTAAAATCCACAGTGCATTATAGAGCCATATTTCACTGGAACCAACTGCCAATAACCACACGAAGAGTTCAGAACAGAACAAGCTCAAAAAATATACTGTCTTCAAAACTACTGCAGATGTTATGATGAACTGACCTGTGTATATATATATGTTGTATATTTCTACTCTTTTTTATGTTCTTATTATTTCCTACTGTGATTTTTTTTTAATGGTTTGTTCATAATTTAATGTAATTTCTTCATGTGAGGACCCAAGGAAGACTAGTGGCCATTTATTTGGCAGCTAATGGGGATCCTAATAAAACTAAACTAAATTCCACAGGGGGGCCATTTGTGTTTGACCGCAATGCCAATTTCTTTTGACTCAACTTGTCTTTTTTTCTTTTTATCAGATGTTTGCAGTCAGCAGAGCATCGACTCGGCCTTGGAGGAGGTCCGCTCCATCGTTGGGGATGAAGGACTGGGCTGCCTCATTAACAACGCCGCCATCGGATACTCCACAAACATAAACACCGTAACCCCGGAGGACATGATGACGGCCTTCCAGGCCAACGCTGTGGCTCCACTTTTTGTGACTAAGGTACAAAACAAAGCGGCTGTGTGTGTGGCAGCTCAGGAGGGATTCAGTTCACTTTTGTACAAACTTTTTCAGTCCTCTTTTAAAGGGGACATATTCTCCTGCACCGGCTACGACCCGGCACGCTTTTTAAGTTTCTTTTTAATTATTTTTTTTAAAATTTATTCTGAAGCTAAGACGCTGGTTGTGTTGGTGCTAAAGAACCAAACCAACATGGCCGCCTTTTCCAGGCCGGCAGAAGAGCGGAACAACTGCAACCTTCTGGTTTTTAGGGCCCAACAAACTCATTTCACCTCCTTTTTGTACCCACATCTTAAGTGCTTTACAGACTTTACCGTTTTTGGACTGCACGGTCTCCTTTTGAATTGAGTTCACACACACGACTAATTTTAGAGACTGCAGCTTCACTTTTTTCGCAGACTTCTGTTTTCCAGTTGCTGCTGGAATGGGAAAAAAAACAAAAAAACGAGACAGATGATAAAATAACATGCAGGAACATGAAATAGATGTGTTACCCTCTGAACAATAAAGCAGAGCTCACCCTTTGTGGCACAGTTTGGTGCTTTGTTAACCTCTACTGGAAGAGAGTTGGTGGGGAAAGTTAAAGGGGACATATTATGCAAAACCAAGTTTTTAATCATTTGATTATGTGCATTTGGGACTGTGGAGGGCCTATCAGCAGGCAAAGTGTGGGAAAAAAAAGACTCAGTCATATTTTTGTGGGCCGCCTCAGTCTGAATCCAGGAGATAAATCAGGAGGTTTCAGGAGTGGGTAGTTTCTGACGTCATTAGCTCTAGCTCATTATAATATTCCAGCCTTTCACCTGCATGTTGCCCCCCCCCTCAGCTTACTCCAATATCTGTGCTCCTACTTGTGTAATGGGAATAGCATGCTACTTATGTTTACTCAACTAACAGAAATCTAGATTTTTATAAGCAGTAAATTACACAAACAGCTCAGTCAGCGGTTGACCATATTTAGTCAGCCACCGTATTTACCCGACGTACAAACATACACATTTTAAGAAAAAAGTCAAATAAAGCTCATAAATCACCATTCAGAAACGTCTTGTTGCAGTCTACAGTCTTGTTCAGGGTCTGACTCTGGTTCAAACATATAAGGTTGGAACCGAAAAGTTTCCTCCAGCTGCCATGTTTCTCCCAGAGTTCCCGTTCAGCCGTTGCCATGCCGACGTGGGCACACCTCCCGGAAGAAGTGGGTGGATTGCCTGTGTCTCATTTGCATTTAAAGAGACAGGCACTCCAAAGCGAGCGCTCTGAACGGGGCTGTTTTGGGTTAGGGTTAGGGTTAGGGTTAGGCAGGGGGACTGAACTGCTATTGGGCTTCATCCTTATAGGATTTTGACCAAAGCTTGTCACAGACATTACATCAGGACACCAGGGAACTAGCTTAACTTGTTGAAATAGGGTATTATATGTCTCCTTTAATATCTAGTCATCCGGTCAGTGAATGTGTCTTTAAGGAAATTGTTCTATCAAAATAAGAGCTCTTGAGACTGATGAAGATGAATTACACGGACCCGTGGATTGTTCGTTTTCTTCCTATGTTGTGGCACATTAGGACACCAGGGAACTAGTTTAACTTGTTGAAATAGGGTATAATATGTCTCCTTTTGATTTTTAATCTCTTCTTTCGCGTGTTTTCTCAGGCGTTCCTGCCTCTGCTGCAGACCGCTGCTGCTAATTCCACCGGGATGGGGATCCACAGAGCCGCTGTCATCAACGTTTCCTCCGTCCTCGGCTCCATCGAGTTAAACACCGGAGACTTCAAGAGTTACGCCTATCGCACCTCCAAGGTCAGAGACGGAAATAACGATCGGCGCGTCGCCGTTTTTTGGGATTTCGGTCCATTTCTTCGTGCGTTCGCCCTCAGATTGATGTGTGATTTGAAACAGGCGGCGCTGAACATGGTGACCAGGTGTTTGGCGGCAGATCTGAGCTCAGACGGGATCCTCTGTGTGTCACTTCACCCGGGCTGGGTCAAGACCGACATGGGGGGCCCTCGTGTAAGTATCCCAGATATTACGCATTTTAGCATAGTATGCTATCACATGATCTATGTAAATTACCCAGAGGAACGGAGGTAATGGTCTGAGTCGTTTACTGACCGTTGGCCTTTTCCAACTAAAGAATCGGGTTAACAGGGTTTGGTTTCTACTAGGCCGGTCCCGATCTGATATCTGGATCGGATCGGCCGCCGATATATTCGTAAAAAAACTGTGTATCGGCCGGCAGCAGAAAATGCGGATCCAGACTCCAGATCCAGTTTTTTTTTTTTTAAAAGTCCGATCCCACATTAGCATTAGCATTAGCATCTCCTAACCCACAGGTCTGTGTCCTAACCATTAAGTTGTTATCAGAGTAAATCCCTGTTCAACATGAGTCTGACAACTAAGTAAGTAGATAAATAACTTTAGACTTTAACACATGCTCTGATAGGCCGGGATCGGAAGGGAAAAAAGCTGGATCGGGACATCCCTTGTTTGTACACTCATTTTGAACGTATTTAAACTCAAAATGAAGTGCGACAAAAAAATCAGCTAAAAAGATGAGTTCGATTTTTCTGATTTGGACCGGGCCTTTTTGATGTACACTGGATGAGTGTTTTCTTTCATAAACCTGTTACCTCCATCAGCTCTTTTTGGAGAAGCTGCAGTACATTTGTTCTTAAAAAGAGGCTCAAGACCATTTTACTTTAGCTTTTAACTCATTTTTTACTTAATTTGTTATTTTACATCATCTTATTTGCTTTAGAATCTCAGACATGTGAGACCCAAGTCTAGTTGTGTTCCCACTCTGGGGATCAGCCAGACTTGGATGACTGAGGATCTAGAGGAACTTATGTTTTATTTGTCTTTGTTTCTGTGTTTTCAGGCGAGCCTGACGGTGGAGGAGAGTGTTTCCGGGATGCTGTCGGTCATTTCTGGTCTCTCAGAGCGAGACCACGGAGGATTCAAGGACTACCGTGGACAAAACCTGCCCTGGTGAAGACCGTGCTGGGGACTGGATATTATCGCTCCTATAAACTATACAGAAAGCTCAAAGGTGCTGGTGGGAAAACAACAAGATGCTGGAACTGTTGGAGCACAAGACAACAAAAAAATATTTAAATGATTTTGAAGAGAAGTCATTTTGTTACTCGTCTTTCAGGATAAAATGTTCTGTCTGGATGATTTTCACAAGCTCTACCATCCTCATGTTAATGTTCAAAACAACTTTGATTAACTTCAAACTGTTCTGGAGAATCATGAGATGTGTCTATTTTTTGTTTTTTTGCTTTAATCATGTGGGGCTGATACAGATTAAATGAATGTATATCTTTAAACAGGCTTTCCTTTTGTTTCTTTTTGCCCATCTTTCTTGCTTGGACCTGTGCATTTGGAGTCCAAAAAAAGCTAGAAATAACTTGGACATGTTGAAAGGCCTTCCATTTTCTAAAGTCAGATTTTTAGGCTTTTAGGCTGAAATTAAATGTACAACATTTAAACGTGATTGTACAACCCCAGAACCTGTTATTCCCACCTAGCATTAACTCTGAATGTGCAGATATGATTGTCCTGGATCTACTGGAGGCTTCTGGAGGCCCGCCCAGAAGACAGCTCAGCTCTTTATACCTGCAGGTTATCCCACCAAACCGTGTGTTGAATCCTCTTTCTTTTCTGTTTTCAGTTCAGTAATCAGCACCGTATTCGGGATATAAATCTCTAGTAAGCACTGCCATGGTATTCCATAGCATAATATTTACAGTCTCACTACTTTTCCAATAGATTGACCATTTTTTGGGTTGTTTGTTTTTTACCGGAGAGCAGCATTTTTTTTAGATTAAAAAGAGGACAAATAGCTATTTCTTCTGTAGCCTTCTGTTAAGTTACAGTTACTTTTTTGTTATTTTAATGACTGAATGGAATATTATGATAGGGGGCGCACGGTGGTGTGGTGGTCAGCACCATGGCCTTACAGCTAGAAGGTTCTGGGTTGGAGTCCCGGGGGAACCAGGACCTTTCTGGGTGGGGTCTGCATGTTCTCCTGTGTCTGTGGGTTCTCTCCGGGTTCTCCGGCTTCCTCCCACCGTCCAAAAACCTGCATGTTAGGTTGTTGGACTCCAAACTGCCCTTAGT
>CAJRST010022223.1:21037714-21050543 GCA_907169785.1 Menidia menidia
TGCTGATTCATCTTATTCTCCTGTGTACATGCGTCTTTTTACAAAATATTTTATTCATACAATCATTTCTTTAACTATAGCAACATTACTATTTAATTTTGAATGTCAAGATATCCATCGCACATCACCTCATAGGAACAACAGTATATAAACAAATGCAGAAAAATGATTCTGTATGCATTTGAGTGAGTCTGTCTCTGGTTTAGTTTTTCTCAGTTCGTCCTGTTTTCTGTACACCTGGTCTGTTGGTGATGAGCCAATGGGAGTATTGCTGGTCCTGGAGGGGCGTGGAGTCGGTTCAGTTCTGAGCAGAGCACTGCTAGGCAGAACGAGCTGGCTGCTGGTGGGCGTCCGGGGAAACTCACGCCGGCCCGTTCACCGCCTGCTCCAGGGGGGCCGAGCTCCTGTCCAGCCTTCAGAGGGAGGAGAGAAACAGAAACAGAAAAAGCAGGGGGCTTTAAATGTCCGACAGGCCGATGAATTGGTACGAGATTATTAAAGGAGTAATATTATACCCTATTTCAACAAGTTAACAAGTTAGCAGCCGCTTCCCGTTTAACAACATATCGATTTTCCTCTCCTTTTAAATTAGCTTTTAAATGTTTTACCATCTTCCATAAAATGCACTTGCCTCACCAGAGAGCGTTTGAAATCCTGGCGTTATATTGGAGAATGACCTAGTTCCCTGGTGTCCTGATGTAATGTCTGTGACAAGCTTTGGTCAAAACCCCATAAGGATGAAGCCCAATAGCAGTTCAGTCCCCCTGCCTAACCCTAACCCTAACCCTAACCCTAACCCTAACCCAAAACAGCCCCGTTCAGAGCGCTCGCTTTGGAGTGCCTGTCTCTTTAAATGCAAATGAGACACAGGCAATCCACCCACTTCTTCAGGGAGGTGTGCCCACGTCGTCACGCTAACGCTACCATGCTAACGCTACCATGCTAACGCTACCATGCTAACGCTCACGCTACCAGGACGTCTCCACAGATAGGGGAGTAAGCTGAGGGGGGGGGGGCAACATGCAGGTGAAAGGCTAGAATATTATAATGAGCTAGAGCTAATGACGTCAGAAACTACCCACTCCTGAAACCTCCACAGTCCCAAATGTACATAATCTAATCATAAAAAACTTGGTTTTGCATAATATGTCCCCTTTAAGGTATGCAGGTATGACTAAAATATACAAAGAGCAGGTAATTAGGAAGGCTGAGTCCATCTTCGATAATTACACCCAGCCCCTAAACAGCCAATTCCAGTTTCTATTTCTACCCTCTGGTTCCCGTTTTAAATATCCACCATCTCGGACCAATAGATAGAAACACTCCTTTATTCCCTAAACTCTACCAGGAAAAGCAAGATAGTCATATGTTGAATGCACATATTTATTTATTTATCCACCTTACTTTTATCTTTTTTCCTTTTTAAAATATTTGATGCGTTTCTTGTGTTTTTATGTGTGAAAGTTGGACTACTACTGCACAGAAATTGCCCATACTGGGACAAATAAAAGCTACTGGTTACAAGCAACACGTTTTTATCCATGCCAAAACAGGGAGGTTCAAATGAGATCAAAGGAGACTTACTTGGCCTCCTCTACTGGAGAAATCTCCGTTAGAGGACCGTTAGGGAGCTCCGCCGGGGCCCGGCACTTCTCACTGTTAGACAGAGGACAGAAACCATCCACGTTACATCTAACGGGGAAAACAGGAACACAGATTGGATCAAATACATTCGTACTCTAAGTAGTTGTAAACAGCTGAAAGAGCTTCTGTCTCCCAACATAAGGTGGACATCTGTCCTTGCCTTCATAGCTGTGTTCGTTTCATCACATCTATTTCTTGTTACTTCCAAATACAGAGTCCATTTGGACTTTCTCAGCTTTCCAGTAAAAGCTCTGGACGCCTTTAGCTCCGCCCGAAGGAGGATCTGATCTCTGTATGCACTGAAGCATTTTTATCTTTTTTAATAATGCAAATTTTATTGAGCTTTTTGTTTTATAGAACATACAACAAATATGTCAACATGCCACAGCGACCTTTCCAAATCTACTTTACGGTTAGCCAGTTGGTGAAGGCAGAACATGCACAATCATACTGATGCGTTTCACATAGGAGGCTGTGTGTCACTTTCTCGTAAGAGGCCAGTTTCACCATATTTGTCAGCCTTTCGACATAAGGACGAGGGTTCTTTTTTATCCAGTGTCTTAATATGCACTGAAAAAAGTGCCTATCGGCCGGCTGGATAAAATTCAGATCCAGACTCCAGATCCAGTTTGTTTTTTTAAGTCTGATCCCACACGAGCACTAGCGTTAGCATTAGCATCTGTAACCCACAGGTCTGTGTCCTAACCATTAAGTTGTTATCAGAGTAAATCCCTGTTCAACATGAGTCTGACAACTGAGTAAGTAGATAAATAACTTTGAACTTTAACACATTCTCTGATAGGCCGGTATCGGTATTGGAAAGGAAAAAAGCTGGATCTGGACATCCCTACACCACAGAGAGCCTGAACAGGTCAGCTAAAGGTCAGAGGTCACGGGTGTGTGTGTGTGTATGTGTGAGGACTTATTTCTGACCCCGTTTTGGGACAGCAGGCCGCAGCCGAGCTGTTGACGTCTGAATCCACGCACTCCAACGCCAGGTACTTCTCTGAGGACGCGGGTTTGTCTTCATCACTGGAACAGACAGGTTCACACGTGCACATTAATAAGAGACGCACGCCGAAAGCCCACCAGAAAACCAAACACACACACACACACACACACACACATACACACACACAGAGGTGACAGTGGAAGCATGCCGAGCTGACAGAACACAGTAAAAACAAAGGATGGTGGTGTGGAAATGGAGGGAGTCTGGGAACTCTAGACGGGGAAAAACCATCTAAATGTACAGCAAATGGAGAAAGTCAAAGGTTTAGAGTGTTAAGCTCGGCCACTTTTTTCTGGCCTGGACGCGCGTTTTCGTACTGATTCGACTAAAAAAAATCGATTATACCAGCCGTCAGTCTTACTTTGTCTCAGAGAACCACCAATAATGTCAATGGGGACTCAAAGTAAAACGCCTCCAAAGGTCACATTACAAGGCAACATCTGGGCTGATGTGCTGAAAGGTCCTCGGTCTCAGAGTTTCTGGGACCAGAACCTCTTTGTTTTCCTCTCCTCTGACCCTCCAAAAGCTAAATGTTCCTGTTAAATAAGAGATTTTTTTCCATCTTCGTACTCTCGCATGCTGTCTCGGCATCCTTTAAAGTCAATTTTCACCTTTTAGAGTCATCGTTTTGGATGGAATCAATGGCTGAACCCCAAAAAATAAAGCAGAGTATTCGAAAAGCATACTGAAAAAAGATGAATACAAACATTCATTAAGCCGTAAGGAAGAATGGAAAATCCTGCCGATAGGCAGAAGGTTAAAGGGCATTAACTAATTTGCCGTTTGCCCCTGGAGGCCTGGGCTGTTACAGGATAAATAAATAAATAAATAAATAAATAAATAAATAAAAGGGATAAAGTCGACCCGAAGCGGAAGAAAAAAAAAGTGCACTTGAACAACAGCTTTGGCAGAAAAAACATGCAGAATGGAAAAATGAAACCAACAGACAAGAGCTGGAAACCAAAGATTTAAACTGGGAAAGAAAAGTTGGTGGTTGACGTGACAACAAGACTACATCACGGCTGCAGGCTCGTCTCTGATTGGCTGTACATACCGATAAGATTTCAACACTCTGAAGAAGACCACACCCACAACGCACAGCAAGAGAGAGAGGGGAAGCTCAGACTGTGAGTGCCGTTCAGTTCAATACACTGTTATTTACTTACACACACACACACACACACACACACGGACAGTTTAATGCAGCATCAACAGGAAGATGGTGGACCGAGGACAGGCTGGCTGCTCACAGAGACTCAAACGTTGGGCTACTGATAGATGGCAGCTTCTACTCTGCTCTATAACGAATGGTTACCAAGCAGAAAAAAAAAACCTTTCCAAAAAAATGTTTTTTTTGGGGATACATTCATGTGTCTAAGCTAAAGAAGTGTGACGGAGGCCTCGTGTTCGGTGATCAAAATCAGAAATACTTTAATAATCCCGGAGGGAAATTATTTACAGATAAGAAAAGATAAGATTAGATAAGATAAGATAAGATTTATTGATCTCACAGTGGAGAAATTCACTCCACATGAGTTGTGGAGACTGTGGGGATTGTATTGGTACATGTACCGTATTTTCTGCACTATAAGGCGCTCTGGATTATAAGGCTCATAGAGTAGAAGCTCCAGTAGAGGCTGGGGCTGCGTTAGCATCCACTAGATGCGGCTATGCTAATGAGAATGCTAACTAGACAGTTGGATAATCAGTCAGACTTTATTAACAGACTCCCAAAAGGAATAAACAGCTGTTTTATTATTTTTCCCGAGGTAATGTCCTCCATTCAGTAAATAACAGAAACAGTCTGATATGTTACGGTAAATCAAATGTTAGTGCATCACAATATAAAGCAGCTAGCATAAAGCTGAGCAGCTTTTCTCCAAAAAAAACAAACAAAACCACCGGTATAGAAATATTTGAACTACCTGCTGTCATAGTTAGGATCTGATTCAACAATTACCTTTGATGTACAAATTTGTTTAACAGCCACCTTCTCTTTACTGCATCCATGTTTAAAATGGGGACTAATAGATATGTACATTGTGCAGTACTGTGGATCCCCAGAAGGTGGCGCCTCTTAGTTGTGCACTACTTCTACTTCTTCTTCTACAGGAGAAATGGACTCAATCCTGATCAATATATGAGGCACACCGGATTAGAAGGTGCACTGTCAGTTTTTGAGAAAATTGAAGGCTTTTGGGTGCCTTATAGTGCGGAAAATACGGTACATTTAAAGCCAGCCACATGTGGCCCAAACTAGATGGCCATTAGCCAAATTAAGAATATTAAATCATACAAATCTGCCTGTCTAAAGACGAATCTGCTCAGGCTGAAGAGCAGAAATACCAGATTTGCATGCAGCAAACCCACTAACTGGAACCCAGGAACGTTTCCCATATGTGTTTTCTTTCTGTTTTCATATCTTATTCAGCCTGTTGTCGGACCATTGGCTCAGTTATGGGTGGTGGTTGTACCCACATGCTTTGGCTCAGTTACTGTTTCTATTTTCTCTGCTTTCCCTGATTGCGTAACCAGTGAACTGCAGCTGCCCTCTGCAGCGGCCTGTCGGCGGAGTGTCCACATGCTGAGATACGGGGCTGTTTTGTCATCTGAAACCTCTTAAAGCACTTTTTTTAAATAGCTTATTAGACAACAAACTGGAACCTGTGTGGTTCCACTGTATCAAGTAGATCAATGATCAGAGAGCCTGACACATATGCTGCGTTTTCTGGACTATAAATACATTTTTCCCTCATAGTTTGGCTGGTCAATCATATATCTAAATATAAAAGTTTTTAAATGTGAATTCACACTGACTGACATGAATGAGGGGTAATCGTTACCCTCCACAGCCAGGAGAGGGCGCTCTAGGCCTGTGACTGATAAAACGAAGTGTAAGACAGATGAGTTTTATTGGAGGACATCTGGAGCATGGTGAACTTGCTTTTTGGTAAAGTTCCTGTTGGAACTCGTTGGCTTCTCTTATTTATTATTTTAGCCGGGTTCAGCTTGCGGGTTATGTTCCTTATGCTATTGTGAAGCTAATTGACCGTGAATATGTGCGTACACACCTATTCAGCCAGTTGTTCTGCGTTCTAGTGCGAGGTAGAATAACTGGCCTTTCCAGATCAAATTGTATTGTTTGTTTTTAAAGCTCTTAATGGCCTGGAATAAGGTTTTTAATAAAGATTTAATACGGTTTTTAAATCCTTCCTAAAAACACACTTCTTCTCCCTGGCTTTTAATCAAGTCTAAGTGGACATCTGGCAAAAAAAGAGAAAGTATTTACATTTTAACTTGTTTTATTCTATTTTATTTTCCTTTTATTTTATTCCATTGTGTCTATGTATTTTAGCTTTTTAGTTTTTACCTTATTTCCTGCAACTGTGATATCTGGACAGCACTTTGGTCAATCCTGGTTGTTTTAAATGTGCTTTATAAATAAAGTTTGAGTTGAGATGAGTTTAAATGTGTGTTCAAGTAAGATTTTTTTAATGGTATGACACCTTGTATAGTAGTGATGTCACATGTTAGTGCTCTGGACGGCTTTACAGCTAGCAAACACTGAGAAAAGAGACTGTTCTTGGCCAAACCGGGGAAAAAAAGATGCTAACGAGTCAGTTCAGAGTCTAAAGAAGCTGAGCTCTGAAGTGACTTTGGGGGCCCTAACTCCACCTTTACTGTGTTTGTGTGCAGATGTGACTGGCGAACCTTTTGAAAACAGCCGTCTCCGTCTTGGCGTCGACGGTCAGGCTGACGGTTTCCTTCATGGAGCCGTTGATGACCGTCTCCGTGATGCTGCGCTGCTCCGAGCCGCCGCTCTCTTCCTCGGCGTTGGACGAACCAGAATCCTTCGGCGAGGCGCCGGGAGGAGAAGCCGCGCTGGTCCCCAACCAGCCGTCGCACTCTGGGGTTTGAGAGGGTTAGCATTAGCATTAGCATCTCCTAACCCACAGGTCTGTGTCCTAACCATTAAGTTGTTATCAGAGTAAATCCCTGTTCAACATGAGTCTGACAACTAAGTAAGTAGATAAATAACTTTAAACTTTAGTACATGCTGGAACGGGCCAATAAAAACCCTTTTTATTGATTATTTCTTTCTCATTTATTTCTTTTTCCATCTCTCTTCTAGAAGTAATTTGTTTTATTGCTATGTGTAATTATCTGCTGTATTTATTAAGGAGTTATCGTAGGTTTTTGGAACCAATTATAGGAATAACAGTGTATTCTGGTGGTAATATTTAAACCAACATACCAATATTTTAACATCCAGATCCAGTTTCTTTTTTCAAAGTCCGATCCCACACAGTATTAGCATTAGCATCTGTAACCCACAGGTCTGTGTCCTAACCATTAAGTTGTTATCAGAGTAAATCCCTGTTCAACATGAGTCTGACAACTAAGTAAGTAGATAAATAACTGTAAACTTTAATACATGCTCTGATAGGCCGGGATCGGGATTGGATCAGAAGTGAAAAAACTGGAACGGTTGCGGCCCTTCTCTCTGATTTATTTATTTACGTTGTTTCTGATCATAAACATGACGTTAGCCTTGGATTGCTAGCTGCAACTAATGGCTAATAACAACACGCCAACATTAATCAAGTCCGTCTGGCTGCAGACTGCAGGAAGCCGAGGATGGATATCCAACTCCGCCCACATCCAAGTCGGCCATTTTTATTAGGTCACCAATAGGAAGATCCCAGGCAAGAAAATCCTAACTGCTTCATGGCAATATAGACATTCATTTAAAAAATGGTGAAATAATCTTGCAAACACTGAATTAAACTCTATACATAATATTATGTTAAAATATGTTTGTACAATAAGTCCAAACACGTTTAACCTAAAAATATTTATGAATGGTGGAGGGTTAGGATTAGGGTCAGGGTCAGGACATCGTTTGTTTTCCGATTTCGTATAGACAGTAAAGTTTTGTTTCAACCTCAGAAAGCTGCTAGTCATTTGACCTAATCAAAATGGCCGACTTGGATGTGGGAGGAGTTGGATATCCAAACCGAGGCTCCTTTAGACTGCAGCCAGAGGTGAGGGAACACTTGTGTGTCCAGAACTGACCCTCGGTCGCCGCCGGTGCGTTGACCCCCAGAGGGTCGATGGTTTCTATGCTGGTTTCCATGGCAACGGGAGAGTTGCACCTCAGGGGGTCTTTGGGACTGAAAAGAGAAGATTCTCGCTTTAATATCAGGATGAAAACTGGTTCAAAAGTTGGTGTTTTTTTTAGGGAAGGAGGCCGGTACCTATATAGCTTATTGTCATAGTGATGAGAAATTATTTATTTATTTATTCTATATTTTTATTTCTACATTGTATGTCCTTTCTTGTTTCTCATAGAAGTGTTGTGCACCTAACACCAAAGCAAATTCCTTGTAGGTGAAAAACCTACTTGGCAATAAACCTAATTCTGATTCTGATTCTGATGTAATATTGTGTCTAGTCTGTAAGTCGCTTTGGATAAAAGCGTCTGCCAAATGCATAAACATAAACATAAACATACCTGGGCGGAGAGAAGCCGGAGAAATCAGCCCAACCGGTCTCAGAGTTGGAGGCGGAGCCTGAGGAGGAGCTCCACGCCGCGTCGGGCAGGACCTTTGTGGAGGACGACAGGGGGGAGGGGGGGGCGGGGTCTCTGGGGCTGGAGGCCGAGGAGGTGGACGAACCCGTATCCATGGGGATGTCATCAAAGTTGGCCGTCCACACGGGTCCTTCAAAGAACAAAGTACAGCATCTGGATTATCACTCTATGACTATTATCACTATTTAGCACTATCAGGCTGGTCCCGATCCGATATCTGGATCGGATCGGCCGGCAGGAGAAAATCCAGATCCAGTTTTTTTTAAGTCCGATCCCACAATAGCATTAGCATTAGCATCTGTAACCCACAGGTCTGTGTCCTAACCATTAAGTTGTTATCAGAGTAAATCCCTGTTCAACATCAGTCTGACAACTAAGTAAGTAGATAAATAACTTTAAACTTTAGTACATGCTCTGATAGGCCGGGAAAAATAAATAAATGAATAATAAATATAAATAATAAATAAAACTAAATAAATAACTTGAAACTTTTTTTACTTTTTTAAAATAAATAAATGAAATAAATAAAAATAATAAAATAAATAAATACATTTAAAATAAATGAATATATATTTTTTTTTTACTTTTTCTAAATTAATTAATTGATTAATTAAAATAAATAAAAATAATAAAATAAATAAATACATTTAAAATAAATAAATAAATAACTTTAAACTTTTATACATGCACTGAAAGGCAGGGATCGGTATCGGATCGGAAGTGAAATAGAGCTGGAGCGGGACATCCCTAATAACTACGGTTAATTTAAACTGGAGGATAACGAGGTCTTCTCTCTTCTGTGTGTACCAACCTGTGTCCACTTCCATTCTGTCATCTGTACTGGGATTGGAGACGTCGAATGGATCCCTCTTGCCGTCCTCCTCCTCCGAGTCTGTGCTCTCCTCGCTGTCTGTGCTGCCAGAACTCCTGAGACGGACACACAGACGCAGTGTTACTAAAAGTAGGGAAAATATGTACTCCAATAAAGTACAGATACTGCTTTTGGTACTTAACTCATTGACTGCCAGCCATTTTCAGAACAGAGAGTCCCATGCTGCCAGAGTTTTTTGAGCATTATGGCTGATTTTTCAAGAGCCACAGAATAGTTTGTGCTATGACTTTGTCAACACCGAACACACCAAAAGAAAGAGTAGACTCTCTTCTTTCATCAGGATAAAAAATGTGTTTCTACTTTATTCCGTTCTTCCTCGACTTGCGTCTCACCGGCGACATGTTCTCTCATAGAACCGTTCCCTTTTTCTTATTTGCCTACAGTCTATGCTCATCTCCCATCAAAAGTGGCACTGCCCCCTAGAGGGTCAATTTGTTACTACATACTCTGTCTAGAAGCCGATATTTACGGACAAGCTTTAGCAGATCGTCCCCCAGACACTCTCGTTGAAAAACATAAAAGACGTCTATAGACGTCTTTGGCAGCCAATGAGTTAAGTACAGTACTTAAGTCGTTCTACTTTATTACTGAACATCTCTGCCCAGTGGTGGTAAATGTCTACTGTTTCTGAGCACTAACCTTGGCCGTCTCTGAGCCTCTGGAGCGAAGGTGACATCTTTCTCATCCCAGATGTCCTCTTCATCTGAACCAGCGTCTTCAAACTGCTGGATTTTCTCCTTACAGCGAGCCTCAAACAAAGCTATATTTGCCTGGGAAGACACACAGACGCATTGCACACAGTGAGAAACACACGGCCTTTTCCTAGAGTACTTACAGGTTTAAATTAAGGCTAAATCCTACAGACGTTAGCAGAACTCTATTTCACTATTGTGGCTTTTGCTTTGAGTTTCAGTGAATTAAACATGGACATACTCCATAACTAAAGCTAAAAAACACACTGTCCCCTAGTTACAAATGTAAGATCAACACTCAAAAGTACTTACACTTTCATTTGTATTCAGTGAAAAATTGATGTCTGATATTCTATCAAAGGGAATACTGCAATGTTAAAGAGAACAGAGTTTAGTTTAGTTAGGGTTGTTAGGCATCCACAACACAGTACAGAGCACAACACATCATATTTAACACTGTGGACAACACTGTGGCAGCACAATAACAAACAGGGAAAATTGTTATTTACCATCTACAGAAACTGAAGCTGTTCGAAACCACCAGGTGGGTTTTTGAATGAGCTACATTTCAAATTTCTCTTTAATAAAGCACTAAATCACAACAAATGTGGTCTCCGAGCTTTTCAAACACACAATCCAACTCATTGTTACACCATAATCCAACCAAATTAGATTCCAAATTCACGGCTCACTCAGGAGGTTGACCAGGAAGGTCTGTTATTTTCTAATGCAAAAGCCTGAATACTTCAGAAATGAACGAATGAGAAACGTATCCCAAATAATTCAGTTTAAACTGAATGTAAACACATAAAAAATGCCATTAAAAATGACAAACAAGCTAAAACTATGATGGGTTAAAACATTTTTTTCTTCTTTTTTTTTTAAAAAAGCCGACCTGTACTGGTCTGGTTTTAGACAAACACACTGGAGTAAACTCCATTTCTAATACAAATGTGAGGACAGTGGGAGGCTATTGACCTGATGTAGTCATTTTAGTTAATCAGAAACATTATGGGTGCAGAGGTCACTCAGGAAGTGATGGGAATAATAATAATAATAATAATAATAACCTATGCTGAAGCACACTTTCAGACAGATTCTCGTGAGTGTGTGAGTGGTGTTTATCTCGGCCTATTTTTGAATTTGCCCCGATGAGCTGTCAGTTTCCATTAGATCTGAAGCCTCAGAAATCCCAGCGTGGAAAAACAAATCAATTTAGAGTACACTGCTGTCAGAGGGTCAACTACGACCAACGAAATCACAAATAAATCCAATTTTTGACTCATTACTTCTTTCTGTTAACTAGGAAGTGACACAGTCCAACCACACAAAGCCCAACATTTAAGCAAAAAAGGTGAAAAAGGATAAGGCTTTAAGCCTCTTATTCCGAGGTAAAGCCTCCAAGACTGACCAACCAGCTACCAAAAGCCCACAACAGCAGAGGTTTAAACGTCCCCCAAACTAAATCACCCTCTTTAAAGTAGAAACATACAGCAAAAGACAGCACAAACTCTGGATATGGTTTCTTTTCCTCAGGACAAGGCCACATCAGATGTGAAAATAATGGAAGAACTTTATTTCTTTAACAGAATTTAATGAGCAATAGTCCTTTTTCCCGTTCTTTATAAAACTATTTGGATATAAATCCAATAAAAAGCTCTCATTATGACATGATAATTACTTCAATGGCATGAAACGAGCAACTTAAAGGTAATGTAGTGAGCAAAGACCCTATTTCAGTTTATTAATGAACCTTACCCAGGAGCTTTGTGGTGTCTTAAGTGTAATGTCCCTTCAGTGTCCCACAGTAAAACAAGAACAAATCATGCAGGATGAGTACTCACTCCACAACATCGTCCTGATCAGCAAACTCTTCGTCATTGAAGCCGAACTGCTCAATAAAATTGGACGTCATTTGTTGCATCTGATAATCAGAAAAGGCCTGGCAAGACCCAGGGCCAACGGTAATGATATAGTCTTGGCTCTACAAAATTCTGGTCATTACTTGCAGTAAAAAAAAAAATAGCAAACGCATGTACATATAGTGATGTCCACAAAGAGTAGAGAATACAGCCTCGTTTCCAGAAAGGTTGGAATAATAGTGTAATTTAGAGCACAGTCCAGTGAAATCCCATTTTAAAAGGGGAATTTGCACATTTACCAAAAGATAACAATGTGTTCCAAATGGATATAAAAGTGCATCACTGGGTCTGAAAGATCTTTTCTTTTCATTACATATGATGCAAGTAAAATGTGCATACATATTTAACAAAAAGGAGACAAGGAAAGGACAATAAATTAGATGTGAAGCACTGTGATCCATCTCCAATTTTACAGATATGCAAATATGTATTTTATTTAATTTATTCACAGACGTGAAGCTCTCGTTCATGCTAACTTAGACTGAGCACAGACAGCAGAAAGAAATAACTGTGTTTGTCCTACTGCTGACCGTTAGGTGAAATCTTCTAATTAAATCAGTCAACTCTTTATTTTATTTAATTAATTTTTTTATTTTATTCTTATACATGTGTATCCTTCTCTTATGTACGTATAGTGTTTAATATTTGATTTTTTCCTGCTTTGCAAAAAAGTTCAATAAATTTTTTTTTTAAAAATCAGTCCAATCAAACAATTAATTTAGACTTATGCTAGTTAAGCAGATGTCGTCCAACCTTTCAGAAAACATGGCTGTACATTAGCAACGTTGGTTAAAAAGCGGACATGCATTTCACTGTTTTAAATAAAAACGATGCCAACAGCAATAGCTTTAGCATCTTAACGTGATTAGTAGGTGTGTGAATTGTCTAAACCATGGCAGAAAGGTGTTTGGTGAGCAGGAGCCATAGTTACAAATACAAATACGTTCAGGTGAGGCCTGTCTGTGCACATCCGTAGCTCTTAGCAGACTAAACGGATTAGGCAAAGTTTGGCGAACGAAAAGGGGTAAAAAAAATCAATCCCCAATAAAAGTGATGGTGTTTTTGAGCACAGCC
>CAJRST010022223.1:21056176-21070345 GCA_907169785.1 Menidia menidia
ATAGATAGATAGATAGATAGATAGATAGATAGATAGATAGATAGATACTTTATTGATCCCCAAGGGGAAATTCAAGAATGATGCAATGTGACTGGAAAACCATCGATAGTGCCAACTTCCATGGTGCTTTTACTCAACCCAAATCTTCAGTGGTGGAAATACACTGCTCCTATTCAGCCGGTCATCTTCCTACGTTTACTGGACCAAACTAAACTCCTAAATTCATTCCTGAATATCACTCAGCCCAGCTCCAATTATGATTGGCTTGTCTTCCTTCTTACAGCTCTCACAAATATCTCCTGCTGATTGTTTGGTTGCACATTTGCTGTTTTCAGTCGGACTTCTTTTGATTTTTCTAATCCGACTCTTTGACGTCTTCCTCCTTAGACCTGAATGCTTCCCTTATAGTCAGTCTTTGCTCCTTTTACCAGGCTTCACTACCACCATTTTCATGGCATCTCCTTATCTGAATTTGATCTAAAAAGAAAGGTTTTAACTACAATAATAGTTATTTTAAAAACTTAGGAATATTCAGTGCCCCCCCACCATCCTGTACAAGTGCTGATCTAGGGTTTATTTATATTTATAGCTGCTGATTTCCCCAGCTACACACACCTACATAACGGTTAAAAAAAGATAATACATAGAGGCCAGTACTCACTAGTATGACTCCCAGCGTGTCGAGGTTTATGAGCTCTGTGTTAATGCTGTGTGTGTTGCACTGCAGCAGACTGGCCACCAGCCGGACCACGTTGAGTCTGGTGTTGCCCACCGGTGGGTCCAGCACTCCCCAGGTCGTCTTCATCACATTCTTCTGATGACAGACAACAAACACTGCTCAGCATGTAGAACAGTAACAGTAAGGATACAGTTTAGGGATGTCCCGATCCAGCTTTTTTTATTTCCGATACTGATCCCGGCCTATCAGAGCATGTATCAAAGTTTAAAGTTATTTATTTATTTTTAATGTATTTATTTATTTTATTATTTTTATTTATTTCATTTATTTATTTTTTAAAAATAAAAAAAGTTTAAAGTTATTTATTTACTTTTATTTATTTTTTATTTTTATTATACATTTATTTATTTTTCCCAGTCTATCAGAGCATGTACTAAAGTTTAAAGTTATTTATCGACTTACTTAGTTGTCAGACTCATGTTGAACAGGGATTTACTCTGATAACAACTTAATGGTTAGGACACAGAACTGTGGGTTACAGATGCTAATGCTAATGCTAATGCTAATGCTAATGTGGGATCAGACTTAAAAAAAAAAAAACTGGATCTGGAGTCTGGATCTGCATTTTCTCCTGCCGGTCGATACGCATTTTTTTGCAAATATCGGATCCAGATATCGGATCGGGACCAGCCTAATTCAGTTTACTCAAACCTTCAGCCTTGATGGTTCTAATACAGAGGAGAAACTGAGCCTGGGTGTGTGGCTTTTACCATCGGGGGCTGCAGCAGCAGCTGGTGGAAGTCTTTGAGTCGAGGTCTCACGGCCTCCAGGATGCTGTGGTTGACCGAGAATGACGGGTGGGACATCCCTGGAGGGCACTCCATATGACCCTCAAACCTAAAATACACAAAGCTGGTTGGTTTGCACATCTAATAAATAATCTAGTGCACGTCAATGTTGATTTATAGACGCATAAAGAACGGGACGGAGTGGCACATACGCAGGTCTCCTCGTCTCAAACAAGGTGAGCAGGATCTGGATCACACTGACAATCGCAGACTCATCCCTGTCCTTTTCGAAGATATTAGATAATAACTGCTCCACGGTCTCCTGTCTGAGGGTTAGGAAGATGGAAAAATAGAAAAATTAGAGTCTGATGATGTACTTTTAGTCAGAGAAAGGCAGTCTAAGGACACAGGCCCAGAATTGTACAGTACACCGTCCTTTAACTCTTCCTTTGGGGCAAAGCTAGCCCAATTCTCTGGATGTAAAAGCTGAGTTAGAGCCGATAAGCAGACAGTGGCCTGATGGTGCTACTGCAATAGGATCTGGACACTGTGAGGCTAGTGTGTGTGTGCAGTGGGTATGTCATCTATGAGACTAAACGGCATATCCATGAGATATATCCTGTTAGTGATGTGGAAGCATGATTTGTTGCATCTAATCTAGAACAAGAGAAGAAGAAGACATCTGCCTCAACGTATGATTAATCAAATATGTAGGTTGATAATTCTCTCTTCTCTTAGACTATGTCAGTACAACTATTTCCTGTTTCTTGGCAATTTTTTTAATATCTTTTTTTTTTTTTAATAATTTTTATCTTTAGATGTTTTCCCAGTATCAAACATATATAAACACAAACCTAAACATATATGGGAAGCATGCCAATATTCACAAGACATGGTTTTAAGTACAGAAACGTATTGCTCATACTAAATCTGACCGTAAAGGTTTTATGTTCTCAGTCCATTTAGTCCAGATTTTATAAAACATGTCCTTTTGCATCCTGAGGGAAAAAGACAACTTTTCCATGACATATATTAAGTTTATTATATTGATCCAATCCTCAATAGTTGGAGCCTTTTTACTTGCAATAAGTAACATACCAAGTAATCTTTTATCAGCGTTATTCCAATTTGTCATTTTTTTAATATCTTATCTTAATAAACTTATTTATCTTTATTTATTTAGAAATAAATGGACAAATAAAACACATCTCAGCTGACCTTGGCTTGCCCATTCCACATAAACCTACTCTACAGCATCCATAATCTAACCAAACAACACACCAATCAACTTGTTGTTCAACTAAAATGCTGAACAAATCCCCATGCAATGGTGTAGAATAGAATAAAAAATTTGTACTTTTTATCCCCTAGTAATGTTGATCTGGTAGTTGTGTTAATTTAGTATTCTAGTGATTTTGTAAGATAATGTGTGAACTGTAGTGTATGTTGTGTGTAATGTCTCTATCTATCTATCTATCTATCTATCTATCTATCTATCTATCTATCTATCTATCTATCTATCTATCTATCTATCTATCTATCTAAAAATAGAAAAGTAAAACACTTTTTTTAACCCAGACTGCATTGTAAAGGCAGGTTTGAGGGCTTTGTGGGTAAGAAAGCCTTTCAAAATAACAGTTAGGTTAAACTCCGCACAAACATTGTGCATTCTTATAAACACACATCTGAAAACGTACTTTTCAAGTGTGGCCAGAAGTGGATCGGGCTCTGAGCATCCCTGCACCTGGAACATCTGGTCTCTGCTAAGCCTGATGATTTCACACAGGGACTGCGAAGCGTTGGAGTGTCTCTGGAAACAATCGGAGAGCACGATGATCCACACCTTTCTGCCGTTGCTCCCTCACTCTGGATCTCCAGACGTTTAGTTTAAAATAACCTCCGATTACAAAGATAGCAAAGATGGATTAAACTCACATCCTCGTCCTGAGAGGACTGTACCATGTCCACCAGCCTCTGGATCACCTTCTCCTCATTCAGCCACTGAAAGACAACACAAACCGAATGTGGAAAACAATAACCAACTTCAACAGTTGAGAAATGGAAAAACAGTTTGAATCTAATAATCAGCAAAGATCCTGATGTAATCCTAAAAGAAAGCACAATATATGCTTCAAATGAAACATTACATGAGAAGCCTTCTCCAATGACCCCTTTTGATGCTAATTTAGATAAAATATAAACACACATAAAAAGGGAATACTGGGAAACTTTGGTTTTTGAAGGGTTATGGCAGGTAGATTTGAGAATTGTATGTGAAGCAATGGAAACAGACACTATGGTTTTAGAATAAAATCTACAGGAATAAGATTGGAGCTCTGAGGGACTCCATTTGAAAAAAAAAAACGGTCCTGTCTTTTAAATAAGAAGCAAACTGTGACTCAACAATCAGACCTGTTTTTAACATTCACAGATAATTTAAAAAAAATTTAAAATTAAATTAAAAAAAATAAACAGTGACAGATGTGATGGTAAATAAAAAAAACCACAAGAAAAGACAAACATTTTACTGGCTTTATCTTCAATTGAAAGTTTTATGGGTGGGAGTGGAGGGTAAACTGAGGGTCAAAGTTTGAGAGATAAGCTTAATTATGGTGGTTCGGCCTTATTTGACCCCTCCGAGTCGTGTAAACATGGTGATCTTCTTTCTACAGAGCTGAGGAGCTGTGCGGGACCCACATTGAGGACGTCTTGCCGCAGCTGCTGGGGTTCGATGCAGGTGAGCATCCTCAGGAGCAGGTCCATGATGGCCGACGTCCCGATGTGTCTGATCATCAAGTCTACGAAGTCATCCCTCTTCCTCAGAAAGTTCACGATCTAACAACACACAGAAAACACGCACACCTTCAAAATAGGAACAACAGATCTAAAGGCCCGTTATACTGTATAATACATAAATTAGGTTGGTCCCGATCCGATATCTGGATCGGATGCAGATATTTGCAAAAAACTGCGTATCGGCCAGCGGGAGAAAATGCAGATCCAGACTCCAGATCCTGTTTTTTTCTAAGTCTAAGATCCCACACGAGCATTAGCATTAGCATTAGCATCTGTAACCCACAGGTCTGTGTCCTAACCATTAAGTTATCAGAGTAAATCCCTGTTCAACATGAGTCTGACAACTAAGTAAGTAGATAAATAACTTTAAACTTTAACACATGCTCTGATAGGCTGGGGGGAAAAAAGGATAATAAAAATAAATAATAAATAAAACAAAATAAATAACTTTAAACTTTTTTTACTTTTGAAAAATAAATATATAAATAAATAAATAAAAATAATAAAATGAATAAATACATTTAAAATAAATAAATAACTAAACTTTTTTACAACTTTTGAAAAAGATGAATAAAAATAATAAAATAAATAAATAACTTTAAACTTTAATACATGCTCTGATAGGCCGGTATCGGATCGGATCGGAAGTGAAAAAAAGGGACATTCCTCGTAAAAATAGGTGTGAGTTCCTAACAACAATCTTTTCAACAACGGGCCGTTATATCTCCATTGAGACGGAATAGTGAGGCGTTTGTGGTCATTCTGTAGGACTGTACCTGTTCTGGCTTGCGTCCTATGAGAATAGAGAGGACTTTAGAAAAAAAGCTGGCTAGGAGGGGGTTGAGAGGGGGCTCGTTCTTGAGGAAGCCGTAGAGTTTCATCAGCAGCTTTTCATCTTCTCCCAGTCTGTCGTTGATCTGGCTGACATCTGACGTGAGCAGCTCACACGATATGTTGGGATACCTGTGGGAGAAAAATAACAAACAGCCACAGGTCAGGATTATTTCCACAACAACATTAAACCAGAGTTCAAAAAGCTTTAGCTAACGTTAGCTGCTAGGTCCTGAGTGAACAGGGAGAACTGAACTAGCGCTTATTTACTAGCTTATATGTCGTATTTTTGACATGATATCCTTCTTCAGATTAGATGGGGAATTTTTGAAGGCCATGATTTCGCAATCTTTCGGGATGCTTTTTTTTTTATAGGCTGTGCTTGATCTCTGAAATCGACCAATGAGGAGCCAGCTTCCCAAACCCTGACAGAGCTATCTACAGCTCTGGCTCTGACTCTATGACTGAGGATGATTCATTACGATTACATATCAGTAACGAGTAAAGATTCAGCCCGTGAAAGTCAAAGTAAAAGTATTAAATTAATCAGAAATATGTAGTGGAGTAAAAGTAAAAGTAAAAGTATTAAATTAATCAGAAATATGTAGTGGAGTTAAAGTAAAAGTAAAAGTATTAAATTCATGAAAACTATGTAGTGGAGTAAAAGAAAAAATATTAAATTAATCAAAAATATGTAGTGGAGTAAAAGTTAAAGTAGGGGGAAAAATACATCCTCCAGTAAATTACAGATACTGCATTTTGGTACTTAAGTACAGTACTTAAGTAGTTCTACTTTGTTACTGTACATCTCTGAAACCGGCCTCACACTCCATGAACCCATCTGCCAGCCACCACTGAAGATGGAATCTACCAGAGTTTTATTTGTAGGAAAAATGTTTAGACACAAGAATTTTTCTTCGCCTGTTAGAAGCTTAGTTCAGCATAGGGTTGTAAAACGTATCGATACTCCAAAAAGTATCGATAATAAAACGTATCCGGATACAATACTCATTTTCAAAAGTATCGATACCCCCCCCCTCGCTGATTTATTTATTTATTTATTTACGTTGTTTATGATCATTAACGTCACGTTAGCCTTGAATTGCTAGCTGCGACTAACGGCTAATAACAACACGACAACATTAATCAAGTCAAGGATGGATATCCAACTCCCCTCCTACATTCAAGTCGGCCATTTTGATTCCATCACCAATAGGAAGATCCCAGGCAAGAAAATCCTAATTGCTTCATGGCAATATAGACATTCATTTAAAAATAGTGAAATTAATCTTGCAAACACTTAATTAAACTCTATACATAATATTATGTTAAAATAGTGGATGTTAAATAGGTTTGTACAATAAGTCCAAACAAGTTTAACCAAAAAATATTTATTTCTCAAAATTATGAAGGCTGGAGGGTTAGTGTTAGGTTTAGGGTTAGGGTTAGGGTCAGGGTTAGGGTCATTAATGTGGGTCACCGGCATCAGTAATAGGTAACTTTGAAACGAAAGACACTAACCTGTCGAAATTTAGTTACATTTTGGGGTCTTTGTTTTTATCCTTGTGGTATCGCAAATGGTATCGACTATCGAGTATTTTCCTGAGTATCGGTATCGAGTAGAACATTTTTGTATCGTGACAGCCCTAGTTCGGCATCAGGCATATTTGTGTCTTACTTGTATTTGACCTTCTCCTCTACGTCGGCGTTGGGCTCCTGTGTGATGAAGGTGACCAGGTCCTCCATGCATTGTGGCCTCACGATGAAGTCCACCAGCTTGTGGTTCTGGGCCTTGCACTCCTGCAGGACGTCGTCCTCGTCCATTACCTCTATTAGTGTCACATCCTCCTTCTCCAGGAGCGTGTCGATGTGGGATGTGGTGTGGAGGTCAAATTTCCAAAACATGGTGGATCTACAAAAAAAAAAAAACACATGGAGCAAATTAACACTAGTTAATACGTTTATTGAAGCGGGACAAGCAGAAAAAATGTGGAACATCAAAGTAGTTGCTCAGAAATTGGCCTGCAGTCTTTAAAAATTATTTTTCTGATCATTATTGAACATAAAGTGGGCACAATCTGTTTTTGAAAGAAGCTCATTTGACCAGAAACATGTTAAGAGATGTCTTCTGAACTTAACCCCGTTTAGTAAGTTGAATATTGAACAGGAGGCAGGATGGCAGCTTTGGGGGGCAAGATTAGCTGGAAAATTAAGAAATTCTGTCGCTTCTAAATATATATATTAATGTAGAAAGAGTCTTTCAAAGAGACTTTCAAATCTTCTTTATTGCTCTGTCAGAAAGATCTGAGTAAATGAGCATTTACTGTGTACATTTCTTCCAACCAACACCTAAAAATGTTCAAACCAGGATGCTTATGTTACTAAATATGTCTTTTAAATAACTTTCCAAAGAAAGCATCAAGCAAAAAAAATACAACATGAGACAGCCTTTCAAATCCAAACATGGATACAGAGATTAATGGATAATTAAGAACAACACACTTGAGTGGAGAGACTTCAGAAGCCATGAAGATGTGTCTGGAAACAGGAAGTTAAGTTGCATGTTTAATTCAAATATGGAGAGAACTGGGAGGTTTTCTCAACATCGAGGAACGGCAAAACTACACTGATCTTCTCGGGATTTCATTCAGCTTTCAGCATATTTTAAAGTAAATCCAGACACACTGCAGAGAAACCTTATTTTGGCTCCCCGTCTCTGAGATGCTATTCAGTTTCAACCACAACCCAAAGCTCTTGTTTACCCAGTTATGCCGTAAGACGGAGTTTAGGTTGACACAACAGTGAAACTTGAAATATAACCCAAAATTTTTCCTCTGCAAGCAGCAGGGAGATATCATCAACCCTGATCTTTAGAGGCTTTACAGGACAACCCACAGCTCTGTAAAAGCACAGACCGATTACATGGAGGCACAGGAGGCCTCCACTCAGCCCAAAGATACCTTTCTACCCATCAGCTTTTACCAGGAAATATGGAAATGTAAACTATGTCGCCAACCGTAGCCCTATAATGCCAAATGTGTCATATTTGATACGGTTTCTGAAGTCTTTTGGATCTGAGACTTTTTGCATCATTCAGTGGTAAAAGCTTTGCTCAAACCCCTGTTGTACACATTCAGATATACCTGATAACAGCCAGTAGAAGACTACACCAAAATACATTTTTGACTTATTGCACGCTAATTTGATCAAAATAATTTCAGTTTTTTTATCTTCACATGTTGTTGAGGGGCCAAAGAAAGACTTCAGACTAAAAAAATCCAATATTCTTCCTATTTGTCTTGGATCGGGTTTTAAAGGGTTAAAAGAAGCAGCAGTTTCTGGTAGCTGGTTAGAATTGTTTATTCCCAGATAGCTGTTCTTAAAAAAGGATGGCACATTAGCCACTTTGTTTTGGTTTGAAATTGGAATATAAACTTCTGGTACGCTTTAGAGAACACTAGATTTCCATAATTTTTACATGAAAAGTGCTGGACAGGAAAACAGTCCGTCACTCTCTATGCTTTCGAGGACAGAAATGCAAACAGCCTGCAGATATGGGCGTATTGATTCTGTTCTTGTCGATTAACTGACGAGAAAAAAATACCACTCAGGAGTCTGAAGTGTGAGGTTGCTGGTCTGTTTTGTCCGTCAGAAATCTCTCGACCAGAAGCGGTTCTGAAAGATTTACCTGAGATTTATTCGTGGAATAAATCAGAATATTTTCCTCTTTGCACAGATGTCTATGTAAGAAAATACTGAAATATACAGACGTCTCAGGAGTTATTTACACACACACACACACTGGTAAAGAGAACGGCAGAAGCTCTGGGACCCCAACCCGGCTCTACACTGCCCCCGCTGGTTACCTTACACACTGCATCCTGGGAAAATGTGGCAGTACTTTTATGAAGACAAGCAGAAATTAACCCAAATCATATGTGATATGCAAGACGGCTAAATAACACGAGTATGCGTACTCACGATCCCATATCTGGATTTGATCGGCCGCCGATATTTGTAAACAATGCAGATCCAGACTCCAGATCCAGTTTTTTTTTTTAAAGTCTGATCCTACACGAGCATTAGCATTAGCATCTCCAAACCCACAGGTCTGTGTCCTAACCATTAAGTTGTTATCAGACATCCCTAAATCATCTTGCATCTCTCTTCTATATGGACTCTATGAAACGATGCACAATCCCTACATTTTGGAGCTGGAATCTAAAGCTGTGAAAAAGGCGCTGGCAGAAAAAGGGCTGTGAATGGAAATATATATGAGTTGTTTTCGGTACGTATGGAGAACACTTTGAGGAGAAGGTGCAAACAGATTTTTTTTTTTTTTAGCAGCTGATGTTCTCTCAAGTAGGGATGTCCCGATCCAGCTTTTTTCACTTCCTATCTGATCCCGATCCCGGCCTATCAGAGCATGTATTAACGTTTAAAGTTATTTATCTCCTTACTTAGTTGTCAGACTCATGCTGAACAGGGATTTACTCTGATAACAACTTAATGGTTAGGACACAGACCTGTGGGTTTGGAGATGCTAATGCTCGTGTGGGATCGGACTTTTAAAAAAACTGGATCTGGAGTCTGGATCTGCATTTTCTCCTGCCGACCGATATGCAGTTCTTTGCGAATATCGGCGGCCGATCGGATCCAGATATCGGATCGGGACCGGCCTACTCTCAAGTCCTTCCTAGTATGAGATTCTGTGCTGGAGACGCGTTCTCGTAGCTGTAAATGCCTAAAAGAAGCGTCTGGAGGTGGTGCACAGATTGCGTTACAATAATGCTTCGTCTATTTTCTATCACTAAGGCTGGGTGAAACTCAATCATGACAGTTTCTTTATGCCATAGTGCACGTATCTGACTGCATATTGCTGAGTGAGTGAAGCAGAACATGCAGGTCAGCTGACACGTATGATGACGTGTTAACTGCTCGTAAACAGTGAAAACAACACGATGCTAACGGCTACATCCACACACTCACAGGGGGATCTTCTGGAAAAGTCACCGAGGAGATGGAGGGAATTTCTCTGGAATAAAACACGTAAAACGGTGTAGTTGCCGCTCAGATAAATGGCAATTAGAGAGTGGCATGTGAGAGCACATACCTCAAGAGAAGATTAGCAGGCAGCAGTGTGGAATACATGAGTTCAACATTAGGAAAAGTGCCATGCGCATGCTCATTTTCTCCTTTAAGCAGCACCTGATCTTTCCAAATGGATAGGAAAGCACGTCCAAACTTTGGACCGATACTTTATGTTTATGTACTAAATGTTATGACTGGCCAACTGCTTTTTAAAATGTGTTTAAGTAAATGAGAGTGCATGTGACTAGGTAGGAGTGGTGATGATTAACTAAGGGGTCACACACAGGTGGTGCCGTACCTGTGAGTCCAGATTGTGGAACTTGGCTTATAAAAAAAAAACTGTTTTTGTTTTTTGACGTTGTGGACCATTCTAGGGTAACCGGACGGCCAGGTGGGACCTAAGTGATGGATAGACTGACAAAAAGATCAAATAAAGCAGTTCAGAGAGCACAATTATCAAGCAGAGACACGCTGAAAACCCATTTTTCAAAGAGTTGTTGCATAGTTTTTTCCATGTTGCAAACAAAGCAACGAGGATTCTGTAAGCTTACATTTAAAAAGAGGTAACTTTGAAAATTCAAAGATAATTTATGGTACGGCAGCAGTGCCAAAACACAATACAACGCAGGATCACTGCACAACAAGTAGAGGCAAAGCCACATCACAGTGATTCACACTGACCTGTAGAATAAACAAGCTCTCTTTTCAGATGGATTACATTTGGACATAAATAAAGTGCAACTACTACCCTTACAGTCACTATAAGAAAAAGATAGAACCAGTTCTGCTGGAATTACTTCAGGAGCCTCAAATCCACCCGGTAAACTTTAAAAATTGGCACAAAAGGCTTTTGTACCTGCGTTCTGAGAAATATAAACAGAACATATGTTTATATACAGTAGATTTTAAATACTTTTCCATACTAGCATCCAATAGAACTTAAATTATTCTTCAAATGTTATTCTTCAGCATTCGGCAGAGAAAGCCATGACATCCCCTTTTCACTTCCACACAAACAACATGGGCAATCAATCACAATAAGAAACAAATGTAATCGAGTTTCCTCCTGTTATCTTCTGCAGAAAAGTGCTTGTATCTGAACAGCCATGTGTCTATGTGACAAGGTAATTCTACCCAACTCAACTGGAGAACCAAGATTTTCTTTCTATTTCCTAGCTAAGCAGGTTTTTCTGTCATACTTCTCCTCTTCAGTACAAGTTAACTCCCCAACCGGCTCCTCACCAAGCTGTTTAAAGCATATTTAACTACTGTTAATGTGAGCAAATTGGGAATAAAAGATCGCAAAGAAGAAATATAAGAAACATTATGGACGTCACAAACACAAACAGAACTTTGGGCTCCCAGGATTGTGGACAGTCTTGTTTTGGCTATCATATACACTAAGAAAATATCATCCACTGAGGGCAAATGTTATTTAATTTGCTCCCAATTTTGTTAAATAAAGAAAATTAAACCAAAAACTGTTGTGTGAGTTTGACATTAACCTAAACTGCTGATCTAGAGACCAACTAGGGATACATGGACTATCAATATTTCATAGTTAATGTAAAAAATCATTGTACAAGAAATATTTTACACGTAGATCAACGATGGCCCATTTACCATACAACAAAATGTCACTTGTCAATCGAAACTCAGGACAATAACGAGCTGATGATCTATGGATACAATGCCAGCCTCCGTGAGTTAAGTAGATATATCCCAATATAAGCCTGTTTAATGCCGTAAATTGATTTGAGCTATTCGATCTCTTACATGATATTTGACATAAGCATTTCCAATGCAAACCGGTACCTTCCTTACATAAGGACTAACTAACCAGCTTACAATAGGAGTATTTCATTTAGCCTGGCTAAAACAGTACAAATGTTATGAGGAAAATACCTACCAAAGCCGTTGAATACGTTTAAATAATCTGGTCTCCTAAATTAGGGTTAGTACGTACGTCCGGTTACACTATACAAGTGAGCTCTGACAGTTACATTATCAGAAATATTAGGTTAAAAGTCGTGCCCCAAATGCCTGCATCTGGTATTTTAGTAGTGTGGACACTCTACGGTAGCGTTACCACTGTCTTAAGTAGACGCACGCCGATACCAAAACCTAAAATGATAAGGTGGCTAACTATGCTATTTGCTAGCTAGTGAGCTAGCTTAGCTAGCTAGCCAGCCGGCTATCCGTAGGCTGCTGGCTAATCGTCTCTTCAGCACCAAGTGCTAGCAAGTGTACCTACCGACTGACAGCAGTAAAAAGCGAGTCTTGAGCATGTAGATTATCCCGCCATCAGCCCTATGCCTTAACAAAACGAATAACGGGCTACCGGGCCGGTCCGGGGAGGAAAATAAAACGGTTAAAACTGATTCTGACAGGCGCGAAAGGGAAGATCATCGGAGGGCACTTTCCAAGATGGCGGTTCTCTCAACTTCAACTACCCCTTCCCCCACTACAGTTGCAACATCTGTCACTCAAACCCTTGCCGCAAATCTATTGGCTGAGGTTCCTTCGCTCAAACAAAGTCTCCGCTTCTCATTGGATGCGGATCTTGTTGCCTCACTACGTCATCATGTGGAAGCAAAACTACCCAAAGTGGTTCGTAAAGGCGGAGTTTGTGTTGTTTTAGCATTCTTTGAAAACTATAAAAGTCACACAGTAATGGATGAAGTTGATCTATAGAGTAGCGTTAGGCTGTTAGTTTATTTGGTACATTTCTTTTAGAACTCTTCGGATATAAACATTAAACCCGCCGTAAAGGTTACATGGTAGATAAATCGAACATACCTAAACGGTACAGTAGAGCTCTCGGCGTATTGAGAACGCCGAAGGTATCGAAAGGCAGGTAGATAAAAAAATAACAATTTTAGACAAAATCCCACCGTTTTCTTACATATGATCATTTGCAGCCACCTCAGATTACAACGACAAAAAGCTTTCAAAGTCACATGAGACTCTCTTCCACCATCTGATGGGCACTAACTCATCGGTGTTTGATTTCTGCTGAAAACAATAATTAGAAAATGTTTAATTATGATTTCCTTCTCAGCAATGCATTTTTCATAACAGTTTCGTCCAGTTTTTTGTTGATGAATGGGATGGGTGCAGACAATGCCAAAACCACAAATGGAGAACAAATTCAACAAATAGTCTCTTGTGTCTGTTGACAGTTTCCATCACAAGAAAAGAAAAGGTTAACTGATGTGATCATAGTTAAAAAATAACATATAATGAGATAATGCACTTGAATGAGTGTGTTTCCTTGTTTTAAAAAGACTTTAAGGAACAATCAGTTGGAGGATTGATCTAACTTGACAGTTAATACATGCAACACATGCATTTTAAGACATCATATTTATGATATTCACTCAATTAAACTGATCGATGAAGGAATGGGTGTTGCCAAATCTGGTTTCATTTAATTGTCTTTAGATTTGGCTGCAGGCAAATACTTCTTCAGTGTATTGTTATTATGCCCCAGGCTGTCCTTTAAACCTGTCTGTGGTAATTCCTCTGATTCACATAGATATTTACATACACACAAACAGATAAACCACAAAACTCTATGCAATAAAGTGGCTGTCCAGGTCCCTGAGGGGGGAGAATCCAGTCTCCTGTGCTGCTGTTTTGCTGCTGACCATCTCAGTTACACAAATAGTGTTTTTTCTCTCTGGCAGTCGGTGGTTCTGACCGCCATCCCCGACCCAAACCCGACTCCACCGGATCCAAAACATCCTTTCGACTTATTCTAACTCCTCACTGAAGAACAAATGCCATTGTCAGATCATATCACCTCTGGTTCTCCAGAACTGGGAGACATTTAATTACTTTCTTTTTCAGTTTAGATGGGTGCAGCTTCAACCCACTTTTGTATATTTATATATATATATATAGATAGATAGATAGATAGATAGATAGATAGATAGATAGATAGATAGATAGATAGATAGATAGATAGATAGATAGATAGAT
>CAJRST010022223.1:21170737-21186127 GCA_907169785.1 Menidia menidia
AGGTGGTTTCTCAGCAGGGTGACGGTCCTGAAGGCTCTCCCACACAGGTGGCATTTGTGAGGCCTCTCGTCGGTGTGGCTCTTCATGTGTCGGTCGAGGTTGGAGCGCCGAGGGCAGGTGTAGCTACACAGCTCGCACTGGAAGGTTTTCTTTACTCCTGAAACACAGAAACAGGCAGACGCCACCCCAGAGTGAGTACCAACACAGGCCTGTCCCGATCCGATAAATTTGGATCTGATCAGCCACCGATATTTGCATTAAAAAAAAGACACCCGATCCATTTAAAAAAGAAAAAGTCAGATCCCACATGAGCATTACCATCTGTAACCCACAGGTCTGTGTCCTAACCATTAAGTTGCTATCAGAGTAAATCCCTGTTCAGCATGAGTCTGACAACTAAGAAAGTAGATAAATAACTTTAAACTTTAATACATGCTCTGATTTTAAAAGTCTGATCTGTGTTTTCCAGATTACCGATTAAAATAATCCATTACTGATGCTTAATAGAGTTAATAGACTATTTTCTATTCAGGTTTTTTGTGCGTTTTGCCTTTTTAATACAGTTTACAATATTATTTGCATTTTTTACTGTTCACTGATGCCATTTACATTTGTTATTTATAATTTTATCCTATTTTGTTTAATCCTAATTTTATCCTATACGTGCTCTGATAGGCCGGGATCGGATGGGGAAAAAAGATGGATTGGGACGTCCCAATACAAACGAAGGGCCTTAAAGTTTCATAAAAACAAAGTCTTCGGCATTCACAGAACAACAGATAGGTCTGTAAAACATTCCATCAGAAGCTCCTACCTGCTAATTCTGCTAACAAGGGATTCGATTATACACCTGGAAGTCTCCTACACAGCTACAGTTAAAGGTGTGGATAAGAAATGTCTTTTTTATCTGACTCGGATATCTAAGTGGACCCTCTTCTGCACAGGTTTCTGGGCGTCTGACGTTACCCATATTAAAGTCCCGTTCTAGCTGATGGTGACTCACCTTTCTTCTTGATTTTGGTTGGTTTGGGTGGCTTCATGTTGCCCACCACTTTCTCGGCGTTGACCTCAGACAGCAGCCCCTCCTGCTGCTCCTCCTCAAAGTCGTAGACGCTGACGTCCATATCTTTATCTCCTTCGGCGTAACGCAGCCGGCTCTTCTTGCCCTGGACACGGCCAAACTTTGGCTTAACTGTTCGCAGCTATTTCAAACCGGATATGGAAAATGAACTTTCCAACTTACCTTTTTAGCCTTCTTGACCACCCCGGATGGAGGCTGATAGTCGGGGTCTTTGGCCCAGTTTGGGTCGTCGTTGGGGGGCTGGACGGGCTCCTCCTCTCCCTCCAGCAGCTGGTCCCCCACCTCCTCATCCTCCTCTTCCTCCGGGTGGGCCTCAGCTCCTTCCTCCTGCTCCACGGTCTCCACCTCCCCGTTAGCGCCCACTTTAACCACCTAAAAATGAACAGGAATACTTTCAAATTATTACATTTAACTCATTGAATGGCAGCCATTTTCAGAACAGAGAGTCCCATACTGCCAGAGTTTTTTGAGCATTTTTGACTGATTTTTCAAGAGCCACAGAATAGTTTGTGCTATGACTATGTAAACACCGAACACACCAAAAGAAAGAGTAGACTCTTTTCTTTCATCAGGAAATTTTTTTTGTTTCTACCTTATTCCGTTCTTCCTGGACTTGCGTCTCACCGGCGACATGTTCTCTCATAGCGAACCGTTACCTTTTTCTTATTTGCCTACAGTCTATGCTCATCTCCCATCAAAAGTGGCACTGCCCCCTAGAGGGTCAATTTGTTAGTACATACTCTGTCTGGAAGCCGATATTTACGGACAAGCTTTAGCAGATCGTCCCCCAGCCACTCTCGTTGAAAAACATAAAAGACGTCTATAGAGGTCTTTGGCAGCCAATGAGTTAATTGTGAAAGTAACAAAAAAACATCATACTGGTATGGTGGGTCAGCTTAATCTATTAAGTATTTCACCGGTAACATTCGTTACGAATATCCAGAGCTGTGAGCTCCCATTGTCTCAGGTATGGAGAGCTTGTTGTCTCTATTACAGATCCCCTCACCTTTCTGAGGCTGTAGGGAATAACCTCCCTCCACGTTGCCTATAGTTGCAGCACTTTTAACCTTAAAAGCTCTGGAAGCTGACGGAGGCCCTGTGAAGCTCCTGGTTTCCAGCTGCTCCTGTCTCTCATGTGTCTATTTTTTAATGCAAGTTGGTGAAATTGGGGGTAATGTAAACTGTTTTGTTTCCCTCCTGACATCTGACTAACACCTGTCTTCAGATGTCCTGAGGTGCATTTCTGCCACCTATCAGTGTGCTCAGTGTTAGGGCAGCCCCAGAAACAAGAAACCAAAGAGATACCCTCAAAGATTAAACGTCCACTCCCTCAAATAAAGAAGCATAACCAGCCTTTACTACAACTCCTGTGTTAAATAAAAGCCTGTAAGAGTGGAGAGTAGGGTTGTCAAGATACTAAAATGCTTAACTCGATACTCGATTCCATTTTCAATACCATAAGAAAAAACAAAGACCCCAAAATTTAACTGAATTTTAACAGGTTAGTGTCTTTGGTTTCAAACTGACCTGTTACTGATGTTAGGATTAGGGTTAAGTGGCCGACATTATTGTTGTTATTAGCCATTAGCCGCAGCTAGCAATCCAAGGCTAACGTCACGTTAATGATCATAAACAATTTAAATAAATAAATCATAGAGAAGGGGCACAGAAGGGGGGTATCGATACTTTAGAAAATGAGTATCGTATCCGGATACAACGTTTTAGTATAAATACTTTTTTTAGAATCGAATCTTTTGACAACCCTACTCGTTTGTATTTTTTTATGCAAGTTGGTGAAATGGGGGGTAACGTAAATTTCTGCCACCTATGAAACTTAGCTGTGTGGTCACTGTTAGGGCAGCCCCAAAAACAAGAAACCAGAGAGATACCCTCAAAGATTAAACGTCCACTCCCCCAAATAAAGAAGCATAACCAGCCTTTACTACAACTCCTGTGTTAAATGAAAGCCTGTAAGAGTGGAGAGTAGGGTTGTCAAGATACTAAAATGCTTAACTCGATACTCGATTCCATTTTCAATACAAGAAAAAACAAAGACCCCAAAATTTAACTGAATTTTAACAAGTTAGTGTCTTTGGTTTCAAACTGACCTGTCACTGATGTTAGGATTAGGGTTAGGTGGCCGACATTATTGTTGTTATTAGCCATTAGCCGCAGCTAGCAATCCAAGGCTAACGTCACGTTAATGATCATAAACAATTTAAATAAATAAATCATAGAGAAGGGGCACAGAAGGGGGGTGTCGATACTGTAGAAAATGAGTATCGTATCCAGATACAACGTTTTAGTATAAATACTTTTTTTAGTATCGAATCTTTTGACAACCCTACTCGTTTGTATTTTTTTATGCAAGTTGGTGAAATGGGGGGGTAACGTAAATTTCTGCCACCTATGAAACTTATCTGTGTGGTCACTGTTAGGGCAGCCCCAAAAACAAGAAACCAGAGAGATACCATCAAAGATTAAACATCCACTCCCCCAAATAAAAAAGCATAACCAGCCTTTACTACAACTCCTGTGTTAAATAAAAGCCTGTAAGAGTGGAGAGTAGGGTTGTCAAGATACTAAAATGCTTAACTCGATACTCGATTCCATTTTCAATACCACAAGAAAAAACAAAGACCCCAAAATTTAACTGAATTTTAACAGGTTAGTGTCTTTGGTTTCAAACTGACCTGTTACTGATGTTAGGATTAGGGTTAGGTGGCCGACATTATTGTTGTTATTAGCCATTAGCCGCAGCTAGCAATCCAAGGCTAACGTCACGTTAATGATCATTAACAATTTAAATAAATAAATCATAGAGAAGGGGCACAGAAGGGGGGTATCGATACTTTAGAAAATGAGTATTGTATCCGGATACGTTTTAGTATCGTTGCTTTTTTTTATATCGATTCTTTTGACAACCCTACTCGTTTCTATTTTTTAACGCAAGCTGGTTAAATGGGGGGTAAGGTCAACTGTTTTGTTTCCTCCAGACATCTGACAAACACCTGCGGTAAATTTCTGCCACCTATCAAACTTAGCTGTGTGGTCAGTGTTACGTCCAGGCAACTAGAAATCAGAGCGACACCATCAAAGGTTAAACGTCCAGTCCCCCAAAAAAGAAGCATAACCATGAGCATTTACTACAACTCCTGTGTTAGACGAATGCCTGTAAGAGTGGAGAGGCTCTCCTGGGTGTCTCCTGGGTGTCTGTACCTGAAAGCCCTCGGGCAGCGGTAGGGTGTGGCAGATGACCGGGTCTCCGTCCTTCGGCATGGCGGTCGTGTCCACGTAGGTGCCTTGCTGCAGGGCCTCCACCGTGGTGGCAGAAACCGGAACCTGGACCAGCTGCAGCTCCCCCAGGCCCAGGGCCGCCTGCTCCTCCATGTTCACCACCTGAAGGGGGAGAAAGGAGGCCGTCACCTTCTCCTAAAGCAGTGCTTCTCAATTAATTTCTGTTACGCCCCCCTAGGAAGAAGAAAACCATTCGCGCCCCCCGACTCCCCACCGTGACTATCTATCTCTGCATAACATTTTAACCTTATTAACATTAAAGAAAAGAAAAAAAGAAAGACATATGGTCAAACTTACAAAGAATAACTTTATTAAATCGTGTTTTAAGTCTGCAACAGAAAAGACTTTAAGTGCATCAATGCCTGAAATGAAAAATAAATAAACCCTTGTTTAAACTGTAAACATGTTTGACCAACTAATTGCACCATTGCAAAATCAAATCAAATCAATAAATAATATTTAATAATTATAGTAACTAATAAACTACAAAAACAACAAAAATAATAACTCATTTATATTCAGTTAACTCAGGAGCACAATATATAAAACACTTAGCATTCGGGTGACTTTCTTTTGTCTCGTTATCTTTGTCTCTCTCCGCTTTTTTCTTTTCATCCTGTTAAAAACTTTTCCATGTTGGTGGGTGTTATGTTGAATAACGGAGGCTACAGACAGAAGGCAGTCGGAGCTGCTAACCGAGGCTAACCTGTTGTATTGTAAGTCGTAATATGTTGCACTGAAAAAACGATGAGAGCGCTACTGCCACCTACTGGAGTGGATGCGCAATTACACTTTATACTAGTACGGCAAAAACAAAAAGGCTGTTCCCCAGGTATCGCACCGCGCCCCCCAAAGGGGGCTTTCTCCCCCTGTGTGTGTGTGTGTGTGTGTGGGGGGGGGCAGCACCCACCTGCAGAGTGATGATCTGGGTCTGGTCGACTGTGGTCACGGTGGCTTGGTGAGAAGCTCCAGCTGAAGCTGCTGAGCCCCCAACGGCAGCGTCTATCACCTGCCAGAGAAACCATTTTAATGAACCTCCAGGAAGAAGGGACTTTACCCAGTTTAAAGGCAGATCTATTCTTTTCCTAATTCTAAACCAGTGGTTCTATAACTTGTGATGAGTCGGTCTCAGTAGGTGAGTAGGTCAGTAGGCTGTCGTAGCTGTACGTCGTGTGGTTTCTTTCTTAATATCTTAATTCATACTAAATATGTCGAGCAAGAAAAAGAAAGCGGCTGGACGAATATGTCAAACATAGATTCATATGTATCAGGAATGGGAGTCAAGCTGAGAAACTCTAGTCTGGCACAGGCAAAGCCCCTAAAATATATTTTTATTATTTTACTGTCATAAACTATTTAAATAAAAAAAAAATATATATATATTTATTTATTTTTACTATTTTACTAATCATTATAAAATATGTATATAAATATCATTTTAAACAAACAATTTTACTCATTATTAGTGAAATAGTAAAAACATTTTGGGGGGCTGACATTCTTTTATTGGGCTGAATATTTTTGGGGGCCAGAATAAAGTAATATGATAATTTGTTGTGAGTTCATGCACTGTGCTGATTTTGTTCTCTAATATTAATTTACAGCTCTTTTTGGACTCCAGTAAAAAAAAAAAACCATATACATATGTCTTGAATTTGGAAAAGAAATCTGATTTTATTTATCACTAGAGTGAATGCGCATCTGAAACTGGGGGGTTTGGTACCTCAGATAAGGTTAAGAACCACTGATCTAACGGACATCAACACAAAGAAAATAGCTTGTAAACGGCAGACTTTGACCCAGGCACAGAGCTGGAGGTTACCTCGGTCTTCATCTGCAGCAGAGTGGGGTCCAGAGAGTCCATCACCATCATCTCCACTCCGGCTCCGCCCTCCATGAGCTGCTGGGACTGGGCCGCCACCATCCCGTCCCCGTGACCTGGGGAAAACACCAGAGGTTCAGAGGGAGGGTCGTCAACAGTATCGATACCAAAACGTCGTATCCGGATACGATACTCATTTTAAAAAGTATCAATAGCATCCTTTTTCTCTCCGATTATTTATTTACGCTGTTTATGACCATTAACATGACGTTAGCCTTGAATTGCTAGCTGCGGCTAATGGCTAATAATAACACACCAACATTAATCAAGTCCAAAGCCAAGGATGGATATCCAACCCCCCCACATCCAAGTCAGCCATTTTGATTAGGTCACCAGTAGGAAGCTCCCAGGCAAGAAAATCCTAATTGCTTCATGGCAATATAAACATTAATTTAAAAATAGTGAAATGAATCTAGCAAACACTGAATTAAACTCTATCCATAATATTATGTTAAAATAGTGGATGTTAAATAGGTTTGTACAATAAGTCCAAACAAGTTTGACCACATCTGAATTCTTTTCATTATTCTACACTTAACAAGGACTAGTTGCATTGGTGTATATTCATGTAAATGTTTATGTGTTTATGTTTAGGCATTTAGCAGACGCTTTTATCCAAAGCGACTTAATTAAAATTTTATTTAATCAATTAAATTAAAAAATCTATTTATTTCTCACAATTATGAAGGTGGAGGTTTAGGGTCATTAATGTGGGCCACCATAACATCATTAACAGGTCAGTTTGAAACAAAAGACACTAACCTGTCAAAATTCAGTTAAATTTTGGGGTCTTTGTTTTTATCCTTGTGGTATCGAAAATGGTATCGAGTATCGAATATTTTCCTAAGTATCGGTATCGAGTTGAAAATGTTTGTATCGTAACAACCCTAGCGGACGGCAGCCTACATCTGCATGAAAAAATACGACCTTTGACGCGGAAACCCCAACTTCTTCTATAATTTCCGTGTACAGTCATCAACTTATTAACTTCTTTTTCTTTTCTTTTATTTACAGTTATTAACTTATTAACTTCCTCTATCATTTCTGTGTACAGTTGGTAAGCACCTTGATCCAGGATGACTCCGGCCTGGCCCTGGACCACCCCCCCCGCCTCTGCTGCCTGCTGGAGGAGGTCCGCCACCATGGCGTCCTGGCTGTGGACGGCCTGAATGGACGGGAAGTCTTTCGTGGGGACGTCCACCATCCCTACACCCTCTGATGACCCTCCATCCATGCTGGGTAAGAGCTGGAACACAGGGAGAACCGAATGTTAGGCCATCCTCTCACATGTGGATCCGCCCAAAACCAAAAGGAAGTCCATTTACAGCTGAAAAAATAAGTGATAAATAAATCAGTGGTACAAACACAGTTCAAACTTTTCAACAACTTTTTCAACAACAACTTTTTCAACAACAACTCAAACTTTGCTCTGGTTAAACGACATAAAATGACACAATGAGGACTTCCATCTTCTACTGAGTGTCCTACAATTACTCTACAGTTACTTTTTATTCCATAACCCTGTAATACCAAATGTATCATATTTGATTCACACGGTTTCTGAAAAGTTTTGCGTCTGACACCTTTTGCATAATTTTATGGTAAAAACTTTGCTCAAAATGCTATTGTACACAATCAGATACACCTGATAACAGGGGGCAGAAGACTACACAAAAAATAATCTTGACTTATCGCATAGTAATAAATTATTAATATTAAAAATGTATTTCTGTTTTTTCTTTTTACATATTTTGTTAAAAGGCCAAATAAGGAATTAAAAAAAAAAAAAAAAAGTACATTTCTGTTTTGTTTTATTCTTGGATCAGGCTTTAAAAGGTTAAAAGAAGCAAAGATGAATGAAACTATAAACATTTTTACCCCCATAGTCATAAAGTGGCCTAAAGTGATCTGTGTGAGACCTGTTTATGTAAAATAAAAAAGGCCATAAAGATGAAAAAGCCCAAAAACAGAGTTTCAGAAGCCTGGTCGGCCAGCACAGAATCAGGTCTTTAGTCCAGTCTTAACGTAAAGTTTCTGGTTAGCATCAGTCACAAATCAGCATCATCGAAAAAATGTATAGTATATTAAGTATATTGAATAAAACACTGACATGTGAAGTTGGACTTGTGAGTTTAAGACAAAATCTGAAGAGGGGCTTGTGAAATGCAGCTTCCAATGACTTTAGCTAAAAGAAACAACAGGACTAGTTCACCTCTGCCCACAGAAAAGGGAAAACGGGGGGAGGCTGTTACAGTTTGATCATCTCTAAATTACACCGGAGGTGTAGGCTGTCTGTGGATAAACGCAAATGTTTGTGAAAATCCACCAAACTGGATAAATGCATGATCAGCTTTTGGTTCAGTTCAGTAGTTTTTATTTGTCCCAGTTTGGGCAATTTTTGTGCAGTAGTAGTCCACCTTTCACACACACATTCACACTTCACACATAAGTGTGACGATAACACATGAAATATTTTAAAAAGAGAAAAGTAAGGTGGATAAATAAATAAATATGTGCAGTGCAGAGGCCTTTAGCATGCAACATATGACTATCTGCTTTTCCTAGTAGAGTTTAAGAAATAAAGGAGGGTTTGTATCTATTGGTCTGAGCTGGTGGATATTTAAAACGGGAACCAGAGGGTAGTATAAGCTATACCCACATGCTCAAATTCAAACCTGCTAAATCAATCAACGCATATCTTTCTATCATTCCCAAAAAGAAATGGAGAAACAGAATTATCAACAGGACTCTGACCACATCTTAATAACCTCAGAGCTTCTTTACAATAAAATCTGTCCACTGATTCATCACCAATCAAAGCCATACCTGAGTGGACTCAAAGGGGACTCAAAATACTCACTTTATCATAGTATGCTATCACATGATCTACTGTATATAAATTACTGATTGTTTTATTTTCTTTTATCACTATATTTTGTGTTAAAGTCTCTGGCTGTGTCCACAGACTCTCTTTTTCTCTCTCTGTTGCATTAGATCCACCTTTAGGTCAACACACACACACACACACACCATTTGTTACCACATTCCTGTCATCTGCATGAATTAGGACCTGGCCTGTTCCTGCCCAGAGGTAACTGGCCAATAGGACTTGGTTGTGTCCAGTCCTAGAGAGAGGTTTTTTTCTGTCAGAGCCCAGCTGATTTACTTAACTGTGACCAAATAAATGTCAATTTTTATACTTTTGATCCACTCTGGTTTATTCTCAGGTTTCCAACTAAAGAATCGGGTTAACGGAATTAGAAAAACTCATTGAGGATGAATGGAAACGGAGCGGGGGCCCCATAAATATCCTGCCTGTAAACATGACTGTTACCTGGATTATTGTCGAGAAACCGACTGTCAACATGCTGCTAGCGGCCCGCGGGGCGGTTCTGACGGGGCCTCTTTGCTTTGCTGCTGAAAGCCCTGAACTCGGCTCAATCAAATGGTGCTAACTGACTCTCCCTGCCAACCTGAGAGGGGGGGAAGGGGTTTATTCACAGAAACAGTCTCAAATCTGACAGTCTTACTTGAACCTGCTACACTCACCTGAACGCTCAAGCTGCTAACAAGCTGCTAACTTACTGTAAACCTGCAAGAAGGGAGAGGAAACGTCATGGCCTCACGATGGGACAAAGATCCTCCATGAGGGATTCAAGTTTATTGAATCTTTCTGCTAAAAATACCTAATCTTAAAAAAAAAAGATCTGCTTTAATTAAGATGTTTGCCTTTTAGAGAGATCCTCTGAGTAATTAGCTAAACAGCTACTTCAGTTGAGCAAAACCTAAATAATGGAGGAGTCTGTAGGAGCTTCGGTTGGATATCCAACTCCTCCCACATCCAAATCGGCCATTTTGATTAGGTGTTGTGACTATAAGCTTTCTGAGGTGGAAAAAAAACTTTACTGTCTATACGAAATGGGAAGACAAACGATGTCCTAACCCTAACCCTGACCCTAACCCTAAACTTAACTCTAACCCTCCAGCCTTCATAATAGTGTGAAATAAATATTTTTGGATCAAACTTGTTTGGACTTATTGTACAAACCTATTTAACATCCACTATTTTAACATAATATTATGGATAGAGTTTAATTCTGTGTTTGCAAGATTAATTTAACTATTTTTAAATTAATGTCTATATTGCCATGAAGCAATTAGGATTTTCTTGCCTGGGATCTTCCTATTGGTGACCTAATCAAAATGTCCGACTTGGATATGGGTGGAGTTGGATATCCATTCTTGGCTTCCTGCAGTCTGCAGCCAGACGGACTTGAAATAATGTGCATTTACACCCCTTATGAGTTTCAAAATCCCAATAAAGACAACAAAAAATACATGACGCTGATTATGTTAAAACTAACAGCTCTGTTTTGACACCTGACAAAAATCCCACCCCCTTATGATCATCATATAAGTACACAATCCCCCCAAACCACAGCCAGACTCAGGTGGGAACAACAAATAACTGTTTCCAAACTAAGTCGTGAGATGGAGCACTGAGGGAAATGGTGATTTGATGGTGGGAATTGTTGGGTTTCTGTAATTATCTTCAGAGTAGGGTCTGACCTGCTCTGTTTGGAAAGCGCTGTGAGACAACTGTTGTTGTGATGTGGCGCTATATAAATGAAATTGAATTGAATTGAATCATCTCTGAACTTCATCACCGACTTTAGATCCCTGAGTAAGACCAAAGGGGCAGAGTGTTGTGTTGGTGGACCTGGTTGTGTCATGAGCTTCCATGTCCCCCGTCCTAATGTCACCAAAAGCCCGGGACCTGGAAGGGGATCCGGGTAAAAACCAAGGCCTCCAGAGGGGGACCCACTGCTATTGCCTGCCTGCACTGCGTTTCTAAAGCTGTATTTTTGTAGCTCTCCGAGGCGAGTCGTAGAGGGAGCTCTCTGCTGTAACATATGAGGCGCTATGTGGCTCTAGGTGGGCTTTCCCGGAGACACGCGGGCGATGGGCGCCACCACAGCCGCCAGTGTCCCGCCTCAACCGGGCCAGGGAAAGCCAGACAGGTGCGGTTCTCCTTATCGGAAGGGACTGGTTTACCAGACAATGGCAGCAGGTTTAGATTTTGACTTTCCATCTCGGGACCGTTTCAGTGTTTTTTTTTTTATTATATATCCCCTAGCTGGCCTTCAGTTTACCGCTTCCGCGCGTCGACGTCACCATCGGGAATATTAGTCAAACAAGGCGTAGTTTTAGCCAAAACTCGTGTTTAAATGTGCTATTTTATTAAAATAAGACTTAAACTTCTTAACCAAACATATGCGCAATCTCCCTCGGGGTACAGGAAGGCTTCCAGTGGCTAAAGGGCGGGGAGGCCTCTAGCTAAAGCTCCGTCCTAGCTAACGTTAACTCACTAGCTAGCTCCGTTTGCTAGCTAGCTAGCTAACAAGCTAGCTAAGCAATGGCCCGCCTGAAAGAGTAACATCAATCGCGGTAGTTTTCCCCCCTCGGTTACATAATAACGCTTCTTCAGACGTGTGGATGTATGCTTTTTTTACGTTTCCGGATATCGCCAAGACGTGGGCTACAACTAACCGCCAACTCCATGTCGTCAAGGCTGCAAAGACGGGGAAACAAAGAAGTCAGAAAATGGACGCCTCGGCCTAAACTCTCCAACGAACTCGACAGTGTTTTCCAGACGATCGTCGACGGTGTTTTTTACAGATGTGAATGAAACACAACTCGGATTGCGTCCGTTTATTTGATTTACGTATATATAAACATATTTCGACAGTTTATTCTAAAACGATAGAGGGAGACAAACACTCTTCGACGCTCAGCACCCAGAGCCCCATCGTGACACCTAGAGGCCGGTTAAAGATCCTGCAAACTCCCCTGTTGTCAGAAAAGTAGTGATACTTCACCTGTTTTTTGTGTGCTTCTCCTCCGGGCGATCCCAAACGTGAGCACAAAGTCTGAATGACAAAGTTTTGGCGGCCCACTACAAAAACGAAGCCCTTCTCGGTTTCTTTTAATCCCTCCACCGCTTTAGGAGAGTAGCTTCTGCCACAAAATGGCAGTTGAGAGCTCAGTGCGCCTGTGCGGCCGCTGGGGGGTGGTGTCGAAGCTCCTGCAGGCACCCTGATTGGCCAGGAGGGGCGCCCGTTCAGAATACATGGAGGCTCATTTATCACAACACTGGGACCCGGGACGCCTTCAGGGACCTCGGAGATGTCAGCTTTTCGGTCAGATAGATAGATAGATACTTTATATGTATGATATTATATAATTAATATATATAAATTAATATATAATTAATATATAATATTATGTAATTTAAAAAAATATATATATTTTTTCAAATATAATATGATATATATTTATATATATATATATATATTATATATATAGTAAATATATAAAATAATTTATATATATATATAAATAAAAGGTCCTCGACCGATCTAAACCCCTATTCGAGTCTTTGGGAATGTTTTAACACTTTCAAAATGAGGAGAAACTAAATTCCACTTTCCCTTAAGCTTTTGATTGCTTTTAATATAAAGCATTTTACATCCCACATTTCCTCATGCTGTAAAAATGTCAGTACTCTTTATACATTTGACACCAGCATGTATTGAAATATTTAATAATAACAAAAAAATCCCTTGACCGATCTAAATCCCTCTTCGAGTCTTAGGGAATGTTTTAAGACTTTCAAAATGAGGAGAAACTAAATTCCACTTTCCTTTAAGCTTTAGATTGCTTTACATCCCACATTATCCACTGTAAAAATATCAGTTCTCAGTAAGTTTTTCAATAATTATTCATGAAAACCTGCACATTTTGAGCTCATATAACATAGTTGTATGTGGCTTTAACATTTTAATACTTACCTGAATGCTGCCTGGTTTGGTCTTTTCGAGACTGTGTAATATTCATCTGTATTTCTGCATTTTGTGTGATTAAATAAATCAATGGCACAAAGAATGTTTGAACAAATATTTAATTTTCTTTATACATTTGACACCATTATGTATCAAAAGGGGTGTATCAAAAGACCAGCATGTTTCAAAAGAACAAAAAAGGCCCTCGACCGATCTAAACCCCTATTCGAGTCTTAGGGAATTTTTTATGACTTTTAAAAGGAGGAGAAAACTTAATTCCACTTTCCCTTAAGCTTTAGATTGCTTTTAATATAAAGCATTTTACATCCCACATTATCCACTGTAAAAATACCAGTTATTTTTATTATTATTATTACAATTATTCATGAAAACCTGCACATTTTTAGCTCATATCTGGCTGATATATAACAGTTATATGTGGCTTTAAAACTTTAATACATACCTGAATACAGCCTGTTTTTTTTCTTTTGGAGACTGTATAATATTCATCTGTATTTCTTGCCTGTTGGTCTTCATTTTGTGTGACGAAATAAATCAATGGCACAAAGAATCTTTGAACAAATATTTAATTTTCTTTATACATTTGACACCAGCATGTATGAAAATATTTCAAAAGAACAAACATGTTTCCTGTGTATTATGCGCTGCTTCACAGTCTCTCCATTTTTAAATATTTCATCTACATTTTATGCCATCTTTGCCTTAACTAATATTTGAGGCACTTAAAAACTGAGATTCTGTGTGGATGCGGAGGTATTGCTATATCTTTATAATTAAGATTTTAACAGTGGTAGGTACATACAATTTTCCTGGGAGTTTTCCTACATCAGGAAATCCAGTGACAGTGCATTTTTTTTATTTTTTATAGAGCTAAACATGTGAACCCGACACAGCTGGAAAGTTGTCCCATCACTGCCCACTTCCCGCAGATTAAATAATATCATCGTAAAACGTTATTTAGCATAATCATTTCTTATTGCTCTCAGTAGGCCCGTATCTGTGAAACATGAAAATGAATAATGGTGTGAGGAGAAACAACTAAATCCCTGGCTGAGTCCTTTTTTAAAGGATCAAAGAGTGTTGGCACAATATGTATTAGGAACTGTGCGTTTCACATGATTCCCCTTTAGCTTTTATTTCTTTTTGTTCCTGTTACAAGAAGTGCTCTGTGTGAGAAGCTGGATTTCCCCTTTGCACCGGTGGACAGTTTAATATTGATGTGGAAACACTGGGCTGAGGTAAGCTACCAGCACTGGTATCCAGGAGATTAAAAAAAGGCAGAATTATCATGCCCTAACTTCAATAAAAAACCCAAACCACACTTCACAGGGAGGAGGCGTTCAGGCATTTCCAAAGTTCTGAAATAAACAAATTCATGACGTTTCAGTAGCTCGTGATAGTGTTCAAAATGTATTTACAGTTTTAGAATCAAGTTAAGAAATTGATTTTCTTTTCCTTCTTTGATCGTATGTTTCAAACTGAAAAAACAAGGATAAATGAAAACGCTGATTTGCCACGAAATAGCAAAAATAATGAGAATCACCCACCTACAAAAGGAAGGAATATGATCCCTAACCCTTTGCAGATTACTGCATCTCTTTCTGTTTTATGTTCCGACATTAGGATTCATCATCCATCACCCTCTATATCTGCAGCCGTCATAATTCAGATTTACATCAGTTCAGAATACACACAATATGAAGTTGTAATAATATAAATCTAGTAAATGTGATGTCAGCAAGTGCAAAAAAGAAAAATCAGTGTGCTTTAAAAAAAAAAAGCGATCAGCAGCTTCATGAAGATCTCGATTCATTTGTAACTTTGTGTAGAAAATGATATACAAAAACCATTATGGGCCTCATGCCAGTTTAAAAGTCCACCCATGTTGTGGGATATTTCTCTCTAATGTTTGAATATTACAGGATGCTAAGAAAGCAGAAGGGAATTAAAATGATTCTTTTTAAACCAGGCATAATCACTGTTAGCAGGTCCGTGTTATCGATATGAATTTAAGAAGTCTGTAATAGTAAACATTCAATGATCCAAAACAAAAGGCCATCCAATTACAGCAGAAAAACCAGTGGTACAAAAACAGAAGACAAGTTCAAACTCTGGTTAAATAACATAAAACGACACAGTCATGAATTGCACAGGCAAACAGCCGCTTCACTCTGTAGAAATCAGATAGAATATTAGAGTTTTAATGGGCAATGGCACCGAATAGCTGAAACCCTCTTCTACCAAAGATCCATCCATTTCCATCCATG
>CAJRST010022223.1:21208540-21228004 GCA_907169785.1 Menidia menidia
CAATGTGGAGGACCATGTGGAGGACCATGTGGAGGACCATGTGGAGGCCCATGTGGAGGACTATGTGGAGGACCGTGTGGAGAACCCTGTGGCTCCATTAAATGGAGCCACAGGGTATAAGCATGAATAAACAAATGTATAGCAGCACAGCACTAGAGAAACTGGCCTAACTGTATTAACAATCTGAACTGGATTTGTGGCTGAAAGGCTGTGGAGGACCGTGTGGAGGACCATGTGGAGGACCATGTGGAGGACCATGTGGAGGACCATGTGGAGAACAATGTGGAGAACCATGTGGAGAACCATGTGGCTGGTTCCTACCGTGCGCAGCCCCTGTGCGGACAGCTGAGGGCTGGAGGAGTCATCGGACGATTCGGAGGAGTTGGACCAGGCCGTCCCGTTCTCCAGCTGTGGCCGCCGGTGGTGAATGTTCTAAATAAACGAGAGAAGCACAAATTAAACCGGCACGGCAGAAAGTCGGTGCCGTTAGAAGTCTGTTTATTCAATCTGGTTCTGGTTCTAATGGAGGTTTCTTTCTGGCTTTAATGGAGGTTTCTTTCTTTGATGGAGGTCTCTTCCTGGTTCGGATGGAGGTTTCTTCCAGGTTCTGCTGGAGGTCTCTTCCTGGTCCTACTTGAAGTCTCTTCCTGGTTCTGATGGAGGTCTCTTCCTTTGATGGGGGTTTGTTCCTGGTTCTGGTTTTGATGGAGCTCTCATCCTGGTTCTGATGGAGGTCTCTTTCCGGTTCTGCTGGAGGTCTCTTCCTGGTTCTTCTGGAGTTCTTTTCCTGGTTCTGATGGAGGTTTCTTTCTGGCTTTGATGGAGGTTTCTTCCTGGTTGTAATGGAGCTCTGATCCTGGTTCTGATGGAGATCTGTTCCTGGTTCTTGTTCTGATGGAGGTTTCTTCCTGGTTCTGATGGAGGTCTCTTCCTGGAAGTATCTTCCTGGTTCTGATGGAGGTCTCTTCCTGGTTCTGATGGAGTTATCGTCCTGGTTCTTCTGGGGGTCTTTTCCTGGTTCTGATGGAGGTGTATTCCTCGTTCTGATGGACGTCTCATCCTGGTTCTGGTATCATGAAGCTCCCAGCAATGCATCCATAAAACAAACGTGTCTTAATTGGTATCTTTCAACCAGAAGTGCAGGACAGCAGGACTGGCCGGCTCCTTCTTCTGCTGGAGACATGTCAGAATCAGAATCAGAATCAGAATTGGGTTTATTGCCAAGTAGGTTTACACATACAAGGAATTTGCTTTGGTGAAAGCACCGAGGCAGCCATGGGCTACTTTGGGTACTTTAAGAGACTATTACGAGGGGTGTGGCCGGCGGTGGTGAATGTTCTAAACAAGAGAAGCACAAATGAAACCAGCAGGGCATAAAGTCGATGCCGTTAGAGGTCCGCTTATTCAATCTGGTTGTGGTTCTGATGGAGGTATCTTCCAGGTTCATGGAGGTCTCTTCCTGGTTCTGAAGGAGTTCTCTTCCTGGTTCTGATTGAGGTCTCTTTCTTTGATGGGGGTTTCTTCCTGGTTCTGGTTTTGATGGAGCTCTCATCCTGGTTCTGGTTCTGATGGAGCTTTCTTTCTGGTTCTGATGTAGGTCTCTTCCTGGTTCTGATGGATGTCTCTTCCTGGTTCTGATGGAGTTCTCTTCCTGGTTCTACTGGAAGTTTCTTCCTGGTTCTGATGTAGCTCTCATCCTGGTTCTGGTTCTGCTGGAGGTTTATTCCTGGATCATGGAGGTATCTTCCTGGTTCTGATGGAGCTCTCATCCTGGTTCTGGTTCTGATGGAGATTTCTTCCTGGATCATGGAGGTTTCTTCCTGGTTCTGATGGAGTTGTCTTCCAGGTTCTGATGAAGGTCTCTTTCTTTGATAGGGGTTTCTTCCTGGTTCTGGTTTTAATGGAGCTCTCATCCTGGTTCTGGTTCTGATGGAGGTCTCTTCCTCGTTCTGCTGGAGGTCTCGTCCTGGTTCTGGTATCATGAAGTTCCCAGCAATGCATCCATGAAACAAACATGTTTGTGGCCGGTTCCTTCTTCTGCTGGAGGACATGTCCTGGGCTACTTTGGGTACTCTAAGAGCCTAGTAGGAGGGGGGTGTGCTATGAAAGGCGGGTCACCACTGCTATAGGACAGCTAACGGCTGAGGAAACGGGCTTCGGCCCTCTACGGACCGGAGCTCCAGGAGGCTGGGCGCCGCTACTCTAGTGCAGTGTTTTTCAACCCCTGTGCCTCGGTACACTAGTGTGCCGTTAGTGATGGTCAGGTGTGCAGTAGAAAATCATCCTATTTCACCTAATTGGTCTAAAAAGGTTTTTTGATAAGGAATTAATTATCTGCAAATAATATGCCATTTTTGAGTGTCTGTGCTGTTCTAGTGACTGGTGGAGTAATCATGTAATAATTCCTTATGACTAGATTTTGTATATAATTTTGTATATTGAAGTGGACATGTTAAGTGCAATTTGAAAGAAGAAATATAAAATATGATAAAAATACACTTTTGTGTTTATTTGATTCCTATTCAAGACACTTAAGATAAGATAAGAATAAAATAAGAATAACTATAGTGTAACTATAAGCGGCTACAGATTTGTTTGACATTTTTGGTTGGTGGCGTGCCTCGTGATTTTTTCAATGAAAAAATGTACCTTGGTTCCAAAAAGGTTGAAAAACACTGCTCTAGGGGCTCCCCCTCCAAACCCCACTTACTGCGGAGGGCGGGGCCGCTGCTGAGAGGTCGCTGCAGGGGCAGCTCTGGCTGAGTCGGCCCCTGAAGATGTCCAGCAGCTGCCAGTTCTGCCGTCTGGTCAGACTCCGGGGCAGAGACTGTTCGGTAGAGAGTAGGGGTGGGACGGTTCACAAAATCCACGGTTCGGTTCGATTCACGGTTTCGTGTTCACGGTTTTCGGTTCGGTTCGGTTCGGTATATGTTGATTGTCAGGAAAATCTATTATGTCTTGTATAGTCAGGTTAAAACTGAAAGAAAAAATCAGTCTGACATTTGATACATTATTGTGACAGTCTGAGGTTAACCCTTTAAAGCCTGATCCAAGAATAAAACAAAACAGAAAATTACTTTTTTTTTGTTTCAAGTCTTTACTTGGCCTTTTAACAAAATATGTTAAAAAAATAATAATTTAATATTAATAATTTTTTACTATGCGATAAGTCAAGATTATTTTTTGTGTAGTCTTCTGCCCCCTGTTATCAGGTGTATCTGATTGTGTAAATTAGGATTTTGAGCAAAGTTTTTACCATTAAATTATGCAAAAGGTGTCAGATGCAAAACATTTCAGAAACCGTATGAATCAGATATGACACGTTTGGCATTACAGGGTTAAAAGTAGGTGAGATTCTGGCATTGCACGAGAGGAGACAGTGTTTCTCTTCTTCTTCTTGTTTCCTACTGGTGGTTGGCTTTGGGCGCAGTAGCGCCCCCTTCTGCTCTGGAGTGTAAACGCTTCCCTCTGAGAAAAAGGAGCAGCAGGAACCGAACGCAACACACGCGAACCGAACCGAGACAGAACCCAACGGTTCGGACGGTTTTCAGAAACCGTCCCATCCCTAGTACAGAGGCAGGCGGGTGGGAGGAGGTCAGTCAGAGGGGGCGGGGCCTCTGACCTGAGCCAATGGCCTGACCTCTAGCTAAAAACAAAAAAAACCTCTCTTTCCTTTTTTTTCTCTCCTCTCTTCCTGTTTTAGGAATCTATTTCTTTTTCCCCTTTCCTGTCCCCTGGTCATGGTTGGCATTAGCCATATTACTTATGTAACAAAAATAAATCCTAAATATATAATAAAGCAGTATGGGATGATCAAGGGAGGGTTCTCACCCTGACAGGCCTCTGTGCGCAAAGCAAAAGTTTCGGGCACAGCACGGCACTCAGATTACAATTCTGTTGCCATAATGCCAAACACGAAAAGGGGAAAACAAAACAAAAAAAAACTCTCTTTCCTTTTTTTTCTCTCATCTCTTCCTGTTTAAGGAATCTCTTTCTTTTTTCCCCTTTCCTTTTCCCCAAGTCATGGTTGGCATTAACCATATTACTTATGTAACAAAAATAAATCCTAAATATATAATAAAGCAGTATGGGATGATCAAGGGAGGGTTCTCACCCTGACAGGCCTCCCTGGGCAAAGCAGATTACAGATTACAATTCTGTTGCCATAATGCCAAACACGACAAGGGGAAAAAAAATAAAATAAAATAAATAACCGAGCAGAACCCCGAAAAGAGAGCTACTCACGTAGAAGGCCTGTTCCCGTAACGACGGGGTGTCGGGGGGCGTCTGGTTGATGAGGGTCGACAACCGCTTGCTGACAGTCGGCGCTTTGTTCACCGTGCTGGCAACTGAGCCCTGGTCGTCTTTATCGAAGGGGCTGAGGAGGAAAGATGAAAGATCCATTATCGTAACATCTTATCCCCTAATGGGGTTGGGGGGAACTGGGGTCTATCCCAGTAGCCAAATGGGGAGAGGCGGGGTCCCCCTGGACAGTCCCCAGTCCATCACAGGGACACACAGAGACACACAAGGACCAACAACCACACACACTCACACTAAGGGCAGTTTGGAGTCCAACAACCTAACATGCAGGTTTTTGGACGGTGGGAGGAAGCCGGAGAACCCGGTGAGAACCCACAGACACAGGAGAACATGCAGACTCCACCCAGAAAGGTCCTGGTTCCCCCGGGACTCCAACCCAGAACCCTCTGGTCCTGGTTCCCCCGGGACTCCAACCCAGAACCCTCTGGTCCTGGTTCCCCCGGGGACTCCAACCCAGAACCTTCTGGTTCTGGTTCCCCCGGGGACTCCACCCAGAACCCTCCACCCAGAAAGGTCCTGGTTCCCCCGGGGACTTGAACCCAGAACCCCTCAGTCCATAGTGCTAACCTCCACACCACCATAATGCATCATGTTTATGTAATTTGCCTTTGGAGTGTTTTTCCTTTGTATTTCTGACCGGAGGGCTCGTTTTTACACCCAAAAACACAAAATGACTTACTTCCAGGTGACTTCGAGGCTCAGTTTGATCGTGCCGAGATCGTTGATGTCCACCGCGACCGCCTGTGGCAGGGCAGCAAACAGGTCTTTGGTTTCACAGGAAACGTTTCCCACCACCACGTGATTGGCTAAACTCTTTAGCTCCGTCACCTGGAGAAGCACAGAGACACCCTGTGGTCACCCAGTTATTCACATCTAGACCAGTATCTGGAACCAAAGGCTTAAAGGTCCATTTTGTAGGAATTCCTCCATCTAAAAGGTGAAACTGTATTCTGCTTCCTAACTAATCTGCTCTCTGGTGCCTCCATTTCCAAATGCCTGTTGCAGCTATGCTAGCCGTCAGGCATCAAGAAATGACGACAACATGACTTCCACATCATCCAGTTTTCTCTGGGTGATGAGGTTTGTAATGTAAAAGAAATTAATCTAAAATAATTTATTTAATTAATTAAAAAATGAACTACTTTAAAAGAAATCTCAGTCACGTGACTCTGAAGGAAAACTCGTTGTGGATTAGCTAGACAGGCAGACTAGTGCTTTATGTCCCTCTCTGCCATTATAGTTTTTCAAAATGGCGGATCGCCATGGAAACCACCGTGGACTCACCCATCCTGTGTGCGTACAGATAGGAAATTCTTCGCTTACGATAAATTAGATAATTGCAGAGGTCATTTTACACCAAATAAGGACTCATTTATAAATCAAGGACATGATTTTAGCTAATAAAATACTTAAAATAATACAGTGTCCCTTTAAGGCGGAACAAAGCCAGAACCGGGGCCTCACCTTCACAGACAGGAACTCGTTGATGAGTGGGAGGAAAGCCATCTCCTCGTTGTCCCACACCTGTTTGGAGTTGAGCTCCATCCTCCCCCGGAGCTTCCACCGCTGCCGACCGTACTTCATGAAAATCTGCAGACATCATTCCACACGTCTTTCTCTAAAAGCATCAAGTGTTGGGTGGCAGGTAACTCTAACCCAGACCACACTCTGAGTCCACGTTTTCTCTCGTAAATCAAATTCACACACATTTGAACTGAGCTCCAGGTGGAGTCAGACATAAAGACTGTCAGTGGAGGAACAAAGTGTTTTTCATCTGAGGGTTTTCTGTTTTCGGATCAAGTTTGTGTGGAAATCTGTGGATGAAAAGTTTTCCGTCATTTTTCGTCATTAGACAGAAAATAACTGGGACTTCAGATTTAGTTGACGTGTGTGTAAATTGTATTTACAAGAGAGAATGGCAATAAAACATTGCCATAGTCGCATTGTGTTCATTTTGACACGCTTACTAATGAGTTAGTTAGGAGACTAAATCCCACATTAAGGAAGTGGGAAAGTGTTTTTTAGAATCAGAATCAGAATCAGAAATACTTGAATAATCCCCGAGGGAAATTATTTTTGTCACTAGCTACATATATAAAACAACAGCATATACATATATACATGTCTATACATATATATACAAAATTAGACATAGAATATAGATAAATATATACATAAATAACTATATGTATATATATGGGTCTAAATAAGTGGTGGTGATAATGTCAATAATTAAGTTTGACTCTCAGAGGAAGGAGAGGAAGAAATGTACATTATTAAAAAATTATTAAAAATGTACAGTACTAATCTAGAGTCAGAATGCGGGGCATCAACAGACATTTCTGCTTTAGCGGGAGGTTTTCAGAAGTAATTTACACCTATAACAGAGCGTCAAGTCTTCTGTTAGCGTGAATATTTCTGTATATATTTGAACCGGAACACACTGAGAAAGAGACTAACCTCATACTGATCACCCGCACACAATCTGGCAAATCCAGCAAGACCTGAAAGGCACGTAGAGGAAATAAGAAACAGCTACGAAACCAGATAAGTTCCATTCTAGGAAACTTCTGTTATCTTCTCTCACAATGAGTCATTCAGACGAATATTACCAAACACATCCTGGTGCTGGGAAGCAGCCTCTCTACCAGAAAACTGGGTTTGGACCACTCACCTTTCATCTTAATCTGGAACTCTCCCAGGTGGCTCTCGAACTCGCTCTCCAACACACACATGGTCTACAGAGAAGATTTCATTCGGTCATTTCTGCCCAAAGCTGCTTCGTCCACCACACTGACCCTTTCCCCTCCATACCTCTGTGTACTCCTTGTATCCTTTGTTAGCTTCGGACAAACTCTCCCTGGCCTCCTTGCTTCCTGGAGAGTCTGTGTAGGCCTTCACCATCTTATTGGCTCCATCTCTCAGTCTTCTCTGCAGGCAGTAGGCTTCATAGAGCTCTTCAACCTAAGGAAAAAAGATGAAAAAGCTTAATATTTCAGATTCCTCTCCTATGAAGGAAACCTCAGAGGTCTATTTTTAGTATTAAACCAGTCCATTAGTTAATGTGGACTGTGTAGGAACGTTGTAACACCACCTCTATAAGCACATTTACACCCTAAAGATGAGCTAACCCACAAACATATGCTGGAAACATGACGTCCCACAGGAGGAATCCTATCCAACATAAACGAAACGCTTTTGTTTTCCACTTAATTCCGGTGACAGTCTCCTCCATGGAGAACTTTTTGGACAGTTTAATTCATGCTCAAAACATTGAGTTACACTGGAGGGCCAACGGGCTCCGGGTTTGGAGCAGTTCCTGCTCGGATCCGAGCCTCAATTCAATTCAATTCTATTAAATTTTATTTATATAGCAACAAATCCCAATAACAGTCATCTCATGGCTTTCCAAACAGACCAGGTCTGAAGTTATTTACAGAAGCCCGACAGTAGCCCAGGAATTCTTCGTAGGTTTTATGTCGGGCATTCTTGATTCTCTTATTCACTAATGCGAGCATCACAGACTGAAGTCAAAGGGTAAAGTTTTCGGTAATAGTGTGCCCTGGGGTGAGCGGGAGGAAGAAACCCACGATTTACCGGTTTGTCAAGATTCCATCCCTTATCAGTCGTCTTAAGATTTTAGTAGTGAGTTAGAGAATGAGGAAGGGAAGTGGAAGGAAGAGCTGATGGGGGTAATTCCAGAGCAACTCCGGTAGAAGTGGCCCTGGGGCCAGAACGGGGGACAGTTCTCCTCCTGGTTCTCCTGCCTGGTTCTTGCTGTGTGGCTTCATGTGAAATATCCATGCTTTTTGCACTTCCAATCCGATACCGATCCCAGCCTATCAGAGCATGTGTTAAAGTCTAAAGTTATTTATATTTACTTACTTAGTTGTCAGACTCATGTTGAACAGGGATTTACTCTGATAACAACTTAATGGTTAGGACACAGACCTGTGGGTTAGGAAATGCTAATGCTAATGCTCGTGTGGGATCGGATGTTAAAATCGGGCTCGGTCCAGAGGGAGACCCAGGACCAGTGATGTATAAAGTACTGGAGTAGAGGAGTGGAGTAGAAGTACAATTACTATATAAAAAAACAGACTTGAGTAAAAGTTTAAGTGTTCTTTCACCTTCTGTACTGCAGAGAGATTCGACTCTCGCCTCTTTCTACGTTCGGAACGGGTTTTTGTAGAGGATCGGGAAAGTTACGTGGAGAAAGTGGAAAAAACCAGCGTTGCATTCCAGTGCTGGCTAGTTCCCGCCTTTAAAGTTTCCGTGAGGGTACGTATGAGGAAAAGCTTTTGGTGTAACCGGTTATTAAGAATGGAGGTGAATGAAGATACCGGAGGAGTCGGTGTGATGCTTTTTAAGCTGAGGGAAGGCCCCAGAATGGAGTAGGGCTGTCACGATACTAACATTTTCAATTCGATATCGATACTCAGGAAAATATTCGATACTCGATACCATTTTCGATACCACAAGGTTAAAAACAAAGAACCCAAAATGTAAGAAAATGAATGAATTTTGACAGGTTAGTGTCTTTGGTTTCAAACTGACCTGTTACTGAATTTAGCCGGTGGCCCACATTAATGACCCTAACTCTAACCCTAACCCTAACCCTGACCCTAACCCTAACCCTAACCCTCGAGCCTTCATAATTTTGAGAAATAAATATTTTTTGGTTAAACTTGTTTGGACTTATTGTAAAAACCTATTTAACATCCACTATTTTAACATAATATTATGTACAGAGTTTAATTCAGTGTTTGCAAGATTCATTTCACTATTTTTTTAAATTAATGTCTATATTGCCATGAAGCAATTAGGATTTTCTTGCCTGGGATCTTCCTATTGGTGACCTAATCAAAATGGCCGACTTGGGTGTGGACGGAGTTGGATATCCATCCTTAACTTCATGCAGTATGTTGGCGTGTTATTATTAGCCATTAGCCGCAGCTAGCAATTCAAGGCTAACGTCAGGTTAATGATCATAACATACCTTGCTGAGGTGGAACTCCAGGCGTCTTATGTACCTCTCGATCACCTTAACTTGCTGTCAAGAGAAACAAGAAAACGATTGAACTCTCAATGTCAATGTCAAATTTATTTATATAGCACTTTGACAACAACACAAATTAATAAAAACAAAGTATCAAACACTAGTTCAATTAAATGCCAAGGAATAAAAATGAGTTTTAAGAAGCGATTTAAAACGATCCAGGCTGTGGGCAGATCTAATTTGGAAAGGTAGATTGTTCCATAGAGAAGGAGCAACATCAGAAAAAGCCCCATCTCCTTTCCTCTTAAATCGGGTCCGAGGAACTGTCAGTAAAAGCTGATTATTAGAACGTAGGGTTCTGGACACGGACTGAAATTTTAAAAGTGACAACAACACAAATGAATAAAAGTGTCAAAGTGTCAAACACTAGTTCAATTAAATGCCAAGGAATAAAAATGAGTTTTAAGAAGCAATTTAAAACGATCCAGGCTGTGGGCAGATCTAATTTGGAAAGGTAGATTGTTCCATAGAGAGGGAGCAACATCAGAAAAAGCCCGATCTCCTTTCCTCTGAAATCGGGTCCGAGGAACTGTCAGTAAAAGCTGATTATTAGAACGTAGGGTTCTGGACACGGGCTGAAATTTTAAAAGTTCCAGAAGATACGGGGGAGCTAATCCATTTAAAGCTTTATAAGTTAATAAGAGAATCTTAAAATCTATTCGATAAAAAACAGGGGATCTCTTCCCATTGTTCCCATTCCAGGAGGAACAATGGAATATATCACGCAAACTTACCTTGTCTAGTTCATACAGGAAACCCTGAGGAGGAAAAGAGATTAGTTATCACATCTGCCCAACTGATCTGATCCTTTTATCTGGTTAAACGGGAAACCGGCCACTACATACCAGCCTGGAGTTCCTCTTGGAGTCTTTGATCTGTCTGTTGAGGCTGTCCATGTCCATCTGATGGACCTGTAGGTAAGACCTGGAGACACACAACCACCATCCCATTAAACCAGGGGGGTCAAACCCAAAAACATAGAGGGCCTAAATATAAAACCTGAACAAAGCCGCCGGCCAAGATTCAGTAAATTAACCTTTTAATGCGGAACAAAACGAATTTTGCTTTAACCCTATAATGCCAAATGTATCATATCTGATCCGGTTTCTGAAGTCTTTTGGATCTGAGACTTTCTGCATCATTCAGTGGTAAAAGCTTTGCTCAAACCCCTGTTGTACACATTCAGATATACCTGATAACAGCCAGTAGAAGACTACACCAAAATATAGTTTAGATTTATTGCACGCTAATTTGATCAAAATAATTTTTGTATTTTTTCTTCATATGTTGTTGAGGGGCCAAAGAAAGACTTCAGACTAAAATAAAAAAATCCAATATTCTTCCCATTTTCCTTGGATCAGGCTGTAAAGGGTTAACATTGAATATGGAACAAGCAACTCTTGTTACATTATATATAACTTAATAGTGCAGACATGCTAACTCAAATTTCAAATAAAAAAAACACTTCGATGGTGTTAATTTATTAAGTAAAATGTAAAAACATTTTTTTATTCGCAGCCTTCTGAATTAAATATCTAAATGAAATGAGCTTGTCCAGAAAGCTCCTGTTTCTTTCTTTTGGTCATTTTTGGGCAGCAGCAAAGAGGAGTTTCTGGGTCCTGTCCTGAAAAGCAGCAGGGCATTATGGGAGTTGTAGTATGAGCCGTTAATGGTCTGTGGTGGTTGTATGGTCTTGTTGTCTTTCTCTCTTCTTCCTTTTTTTATTATTTATTTTTTGTCTAAAGGATCTCTCTCCTTTTCACTGCTCTTCTTTCTTCCATCTGTTAGGTTCTGTATTATTGGACACATGTAAGTTTGGTAACAAAAATGAATAAATAAAGCAGTTTTGGGTAATTAAGGGGGGGCTTCTCACTAACAAAACCTCCCCAGGCAAAGCAGTTTTGCTATTCAGATTTCAGTTCTGCTGCCATAATGCTGAACAGGACAAGGTAAATAAAAAATTAAAAAATTAAAAAATAAATTATTTAATAAATAAATAAATAATTGAATAAATGAATAAATAAATAAATAAATAAATAAATAAATAAATAAATACAAAAAAAAATAAACAATTTGGTATTGTCTCGTGGGCCAAATATAATTACAACGCGGGCCAAATCCGGCCCCCGGGCCAGAGTTTGACCCCCCTGCTTTAGACAGAATAAGTGCCGGCTGGCTTTCGGCTGTGGGTTAAGCCCCAGCTGTCAGCGATCCCGCTAAGCTGCCGGGAGCTAACGGAGGCTAATGGAACTAATGGAGCTAATGGAGGCTAATGGAGCTAATGGAGGCTAATGGAGCTAACGGAGGCTAATGGAGGCTAACGGAGGCTAACGGAGCTAACGGAGGCTAATGGAGCTAACGGAGGCTATTGGAGCTAATGGAGGCTAATGGAGCTAACGGAGGCTAATGGAGGCTAATGGAGGTAACGGAGGCTAACGGAGGCTAATGGAGCTAACGGAGCTAATGGAGCTAATGGAGGCTAACGGAGGCTAATGGAGGCTAATGGAGGCTAATGGAGCTAACGGAGGCTAACGGAGAACAATGGAGGCTAACGGAGGCTAATGGAGCTAAAGGAGGCTAATGGAGCTAACGGAGGCTATTGGAGCTAACGAATGGACGCTATTGGAGCTAACGAATGGACGCTAATGGAGGCCGGGCACTCACAGAAGGCCTTTCTTCAGAGCCTCGTACACCTCGTCCAGTCGCTCCGGCTGAGGGACTTTGGGCGGCGGGTTGGACTTGGTGGACATGGTGAACATCCTACTGGCCCTGCTGGACTTCCTGCTGAGACCCGGAGTGTTGAACACAGAGAGGTGCCTGAAAATAAGAGGGAGAGAGCTGGGAAACGTCCAGGCCTCAAACCAGCCTTGGCTCAACCCAGGGCTGCTCCCCAGTCTTTCTATTGTTGCTCGTATTTCTTAGTTCAAAAATAGAGTTTTATTTTATATATTTCACTTGTAGAAAGAGACAATAATCAAAACTACAACTTAAAATTAAAAGTCACACTTTCAACAAAACATTTCACATACCTCACACGCTTAAATCAAATAAACTAAATAAAACACACTCAACAACAACATACAACGCAGCATTTTTAAGTTGATTGTGCACTTTGACGTTTAAGAAACTCTATTAAATGATTCCATACAGTCTCAAACTCCAAAGTCCTTCCCCAGGTTATTTAACCCTATAATGCCAAATGTGTCATATTTGATACATCCGGTTTCTGAAGTCTTTTGGATGTGAGACTTTCTGCATCATTCAGTGGTAAAAGCTTTGCTCAAACCCCTGTTGTACACATTCAGATATACCTGATAACAGCCAGTAGAAGACTACACCAAAATACATTTTTGACTTATTGCACGCTAATTTGATCAAAATAATTTCTGTTTCTTTTCTTCATATGTTGTTGAGGGGCCAAAGAAAGATTTCAGACTGTTTTGCGTCTGTCACCTTTTGCATAATTTAATGGGAAAAACTTTGCTCAAAATCCTATTGTACACAATCAGATACACCTGATAACAGGGGGCAGAAGACTACACAAAAAATAATCTTGACTTATCGCATAGTAATAAATTATTAATATAAAAAATGTATTTTTCTATTTTTTTTTTTAAACATATTTTGTTAAAAGGTCAAATAAAGACTTCAAACCAAAAAAAGTAATTTTCTGTTTGGTTTTATTCTTGGATCAGGCTTTAAAGGGTTAAACATGTCTATACTGTATGTATAGACATGTATATATCTATATGCTGTTGTATTTCTGGAGTTAGTAACAAAAATAATTCCCCTCTGGGATTATTTAAGTATTTCTGATTCTGATTCCTAATGTGTGCTGCCCTTCAGAAAGACAGTGTCTTATTATGCACCATTAACTCATTGGCTGCAAAAGACGTCTATAGACGTCTTTTATGTTTTTCAACGAGAGTGGCTGGGGGACGATCTGCTAAAGCTTGTCCGTAAATATCGGCTTCTAGACAGAGTATGTAGTAACAAACTGACCCTCTAGGGGGCAGTGCCACTTTTGATGGGAGATGAGCATAGACTGTAGGCAAATAAGAAAAAGGTAACGGTTCTATGAGAGAACATGTCGCCGGTGAGACGCACGTCCAGGAAGAACGGAATAAGATAGAAACAATTTTTTTTCCCTGATGAAAGAAGAGAGTCTACTCTTTCTTTTGGTGTGTTCGGTGTTTACATAGTCATAGCACAAACGATTATGTGGCTCTTGAAAAATCAGTCAAAATGCTCCAAAAACTCTGGCAGTATGGGACTCTCTGTTCTGAAAATGGCTGGCAGTCAATGAGTTAAAAAGATGCTTTCATAAGATGTCCATTTTAAACTGAGTTTGCTGAGCGAGGTTTGTTTATATTTGAATGTGCAAAAGAAAAAAGTCTGATAAAGTCTAGATGTGTTTCAGTTTTTGGTGTGAAACTGTGGAATGAATTGGATGATGAATTTAAGTTGTGTCCTTTCTTGGTGAACTTTAAAAGAGCTTTAAAATGTAAAATGATACAATCTTACGTTCTTATGTAGATCTATACATGTACTATGTACTATGTAATCTGAATTTGAAGAAATCCTGGTAGGTTGTAAGGTAAAAAAATAGGGTAGGCAAGAATAAGCTTTGCTTCGGCCTATTCTTTTTTTTTGGTAAACTGTGGGTTTGTCTATTGTTTTTTTCTTTTTTTCCTTTTGTTGTTTCTTGTGTTTAATGTGGACAATTGACCAAAATAAAGTGAAAGTGAAGTGAAGTGAAGTTTAAACTGTTAGTGGGGCTGCGTGGGTCAGGTGGGGGGGGTGGGGGGGTGGACGCACCTGTAGGGCCGGTCCTGGGTGTTGACTCCGGTGAAGCTCTGGCTCCTAGTGATGGCCCTGGAGCTGAGCCTTCGGACGGGCCGCACAGACAGAGACATGGTGGACAGGGCTCGAGACGGACTCCCTGTGGGGGGCAAAAAGCAAAAAAGCTGAGCTCAGCTCATCAACGCCTCGTTCCCAACAGCCGACCAGCGTTTTGACCCAGAGAGGGGTCAACAAAAAGGCAAAGCACTGTACAGAACAGACCCAAAATGTAACTCTTAAATTGGTTTAATTGAATCCGTGTCTTCAAAAGCTGAGGAATTAAATGGAAAGTTGTGACTAGATTCTTTAGAACACCAGCTATATCGGCTTAAAAAAAAAGGCAAAACACTTTACAGAACAGCCCCAAAATTACACTCTCAGGTTGGTTTAATTCAGTTCAGTTCAGTTCAAGAGTTTATTTCAAACCTGCACACACATTTTAGAATACATATAGTGACAAACAATACAAATGCATGGCTTGAAAAGGGGATGGAAGAAGCAAAAGCTTATGCATGTCCAATCCCCTCCCGCTCATCCCAGGGACACTCAGGAAGACCTGTAAAGAAAACACAAAGACAAGACAAACAACACCTCCACACTCATGCATACAGGACACAGAGACAACCCACTGGCCCAATGCTCCCCGTCCCTACACACTCACTCTCTTCCAGGTATTTACTAAGGACATTCTGCTCAAATATTTTTTTTGAACCGGTTTATGTTTCCACAACACTTATGTTCCTCCGCTAAACTATTCCAGAGGGTAACACCACGTTAATTGAATCCTTGTCTTCAAAAGCTGAGGAATGAAAGGTTTTCGTGTACCGTGAAGGTGTTAGTCCCCCTCCCCCTGTGTTTTTAGGGGGAGGGGGGTCCTCTGTAGAAGAATAGATGCATAAGGCTTAGAACAGGAAAAGAATAGCACCTGCTCTTAACCGTGTAATGCCAAATGTATCATATTTGATTCATACGGTTTCTGAAATGTTTTGTGTCTGACACCTTTTGCATAATTTAATGGTAAAAACTTTGCTCAAAATCCTATTGCACACAATCAGATACACCTGATAACAGGGGGCAGAAGACTACACAAAAAATAATCTTGACTTATCGCATAGTAATAAATTATTAATATTAAAAATGTATTTCTGTTTTTTCTTTTTACATATTTTGTTACAACCGGGTCCCTAAATGTGAGCAGAGGGTGGATTCTACTGGCGAAAAAACGACCTGTAACCACACGTTTTGTTTCCTAAATAAAGTTAGGATTTAGCTCGTATCGCCTAAACGGGATCTGACTGGAAAACGTGGCCATCAAAAAGCCTCGTGAATCCACAAGTTCAGCTTCAGATCTGTCATCCAACAGCATCCGCTGCAGGTCCACCAGGCTATACAACAGCTTTTTCCCCGTTGCCATTAGACTGCTAAATTATTGAATCCTGTTCTTGTCTAAAGTTGTATGCAATGAAATTTCGTTTTGTGTGCACTCCGTACACACAAAATGACAGTAAAGTTGTCTATGTTCCAGCTCAGTCTTTCTCAGACCTCCACCACCTCTCTACCCCGTTTCCCCTTTAAGGCTCGTTCCTATCTGGTTCCGAGGCCTTCGTCCAGCTCCCAGAGTCTGTTTCTGAGGCGTTCCATCTGCCGGGTCCTGCATCCTGTTTCTCCCAACAGCTGAAAGGCTTTTGCAGGGCGGCTGCCCGGCAACCCCCTCCCACCGCACAGGAAATGTCACAAACCTACAGGAAGTCAGATGTTACTGCCTCTGTCGACAGGAAATTCTACAAAAGGGAGATATTCCCGAGGAGCCAGGCGGAAAGGTCACGTCTGCCCGGCTAAAGATCAGAAAGAAAAGGTCAGCAAAGGAGGATACTGCCTTCACTCTGTTAGAATCTGGCTATAATTACTCACTTTAGCATTGCTTTTAATCTACAGCATTTTCAGAACTTTTCACAACAGAAAAGGATTAAAAAACTCAAACCAAAGTCATTTTTCCAGCTAGTTAGGCTAGTCTGAGTCTAACTGGATAAACCTAGTGTTAGATTTTGGCTAAAATTACTCATTTTAGCACAGTATGCTATCATATATGTAAATTACTGATTGTTTTATTTTCTTTTATCACTATATTTTGTGTTAAAGTCTCTGGCAGTATCCACAGCCTCTCTATTTTTTTCTTTTTCTTTCTTTGTTCCACATCTTTAAGTCAACACAAACACACACCGTTTGTTAGCACATTCCTGTCGTCTGCATGAATTAGGACCTGGCCTGTTCCTGCCCAGAGGTAACTGGCCAATAGGACTTGGTTGTGTCCAGTCCTCCTTTGAGGAGGCGGATGGAGCCCAGGAGATAATTTCCATCACCCAGATCTCAGGGCTCTTTGCCCACTGAGACCCAGAGAGAGGTTTTAGTCTGTCAGAGCCCAGCTGATACACTTAACTGTGACCTAATGAATGTTATTTTTCATACTTGTCATCTACTCTGGTTTATTCTCAGGTTTCCAACTAAAGATTTGGGTTAACATTAGTACACCAAAAAAGCAAAAACCAAGGCTAAATTGACCAAATATACACCAAAAAGCAAAAACAAGACTTACAATTATCAAAAAATGCAGCAAAAAATTGAGCTAAAAAGACCAGAACTTATACTTAAGTGTGACCCAGAGAGAGGTTTTTGTCTGTTAGAGCCCAGCAGATTTACTTAACTGCGACCCAATAAATTTCAATTTTTATACTTTTGATCCACTCTGGTTTATTTTTTCTTAGGTTTCCAGCTAAAGAATCGGGCTAACAGCTCTGTGGCCTAGCCTGAAACATGGAGGAGCAGCGGGGGGGGGGACACATGAAGGGGAAAACGCGGGGGAGGATAAACAGCCTGTGGAAGGACTGGGTCATGGCGGGTCCATCACATTCAGGAACTGTCATTTCCTGTTTGGTGCTGGCGTTGTGTTGTCTCAGCACTTTTAACCGTGAGGTCTGAGGGCCGCTTCGTTTCTATGCCGACTTCATAACAAACGTATTCTGCTCAGATAGTGGCACAGATGGGGGTTCAAAATGAGCGATCAGAAGCTGTTAGCCTGTTAGCCTGTTAGCGCTCCGCTCCGTGGGGTAGGACAGGTTGGAAAAAATGAAGTTTTTATGTCAGATACATGGAAAATAAACAGGGAATTAACAAAAACAAAACAAAACAAAAAGTTTTTGTTTGAAATTCATCGTCACGGCTATAATGACTCACTTTAGCATAGTATGCTATCACATGATCTATGTAAATGACTGATTGTTTTATTTTCTTTTATAACTATATTTTGTGTTGAAGTCTCTGGCTGTGTCCACATACTCTCTTTTCTCTCTTTTTCTCTCTCTGTTACATTAGATCCACCTTTAGGTCAACACACACACACACACACACCATTTGTTAGCACATTCCTGTCATCTGCATGAATTAGGACCTGGCCTGTTCCTGCCCAGAGGTAACTGGCCAATAGGACTTGGTTGTGTCCAGTCCTCCTTTGAGGAGGCGTATGGAGCCCAGGAGATAATGCCCATCACACCCTAATTTACCTAATAAATGTTATTTTTATATTTTCAATGTACTCTGGTTTATTCTACACGAGGACATGTTTAGATTCATCAAATCATTAACAAAGTGAATGATTAAGGGAGCACAGAACGCATCTTTAGATGAACTTTGCTGCCATATGCAGGTGAATGATGAACCAATTGGGGTTAGGGTCAGGGGGGCAGATCCCATGTCAGGATTTGGGGGCGTGGCCCCTCAACATATCATTCAAACAGCACTGCCCAGGGAACCATTCAACACTTCTCTTTGTCTAACTAACTGTTGTATTAGTATCAGAATCCAAATCAGAAATATCTTAACAATTATGAATTATTTTTGTTACCAACTCCAGAAATACAACAGCATATATATATATATATATATATATATATACACACAACATTCCACACTAAATCTAAATAAATATATACATATGTAACTATATATATATATATATTTTTTTTAAGGCTCTGTTCTCCCCGTGTTTTGGGCCACTGAATGCATAATGGAAATGGCTTTGAAATGGATTCTACCATTCAATAATTTGAAATATGTTTAAAAACATGTTTTTAAAGTTATTTATCTACTTATTTAGTTGTCAGACTCATGTTGAACAGGGATTTACTCTGATAACAACTTAATGGTTAGGACACAGACCTGTGGGTTAGGAGAAGCTAATGCTAATGCTAATGCTCGTGTGGGATCGGACTTTTATAAAAAAAACTGGATCTGGAGTCTTGATCTGCATTTTTTTGCAAATATCTGCACTTTTTTGCAAATATCGGCGGCCGATCTGATCCAGATATGGGATCGGGACCAGCCTAAGAGAGTTAATAGATTACAACACGTTATTAACTCCATCATGGCCCCTGGAGGTTAAGCTAAAGGCTGAAGCCCAGAGGCTGGTGGCTCTCATCTGATCCAACCAGCCTCTGAGTGTCCGTCAGCCCTCAGAGTTAGTCAGATGTAATCTGACCCGTCCAGGAAAACAGGATTTTTCTCTCCGGGCTCTTGGCTGAGCCGATACCGTCCCTCATAATCCAGCTCGTACAAACTAAGTCATATTCAGGTTGAATACATGAACAGTTATATAATGTAAAGTTCTTGACCAGCCTGGTTCTGGTTTGGTCTGCTTTGCCTGTCTGACCCATAGGTCACATGTAATCATCTAAATCCATCTTTACAGGTCATTTCTCAGTGAAATGATAGAAAGTTAGATAGATAGATAGATAGATAGATAGATAGATAGATAGATAGATAGATAGATAGATAGATAGATAGATAGATAGATAGATAGATAGATAGGTCCAGCCCAGTCGAACATACTCTCTTTATCCTTAAAAGAAATATCTACAACCAGAAAAACGTGTTCATTTCCGCCTGGAAAGTGAATAAAAAATAGCTTATTTCCTTACTAACTTTCTACTTGTGCTCATTATCAAATTTATTTTCCTTTTCTTTTCTCTCTTAGTTCTTTAATTTGCTTGATTATAGTTCTATTGTTAAAATACATATGTGAGAGATTCCATAGATTGTTTCCACTTAAATGAACTGAGCTAAGATTGAAACTGTTTTCGTAGCTAAACTTTTTGTTATTTTGCTCTGTAAGGGTAGATAGATAGATAGATAGATAGATAGATAGATAGATAGATAGATAGATAGATAGATAGATAGATAGATAGATA
>CAJRST010022223.1:21268599-21271208 GCA_907169785.1 Menidia menidia
TCCTGGTCCCCCCAAATAAATCACTCTTTTATTAATCAAACTTACTACTAATTATTGATGGAGTCAACAATCAACGACCACCAGGAGTCTCCCAGTGTGTGTTTGTGAGGGAACATTTGTTTCTTATGTGGACTGATCACTGTCATGGTGAGCTCCATCCTGGTTCCTGCCTCCAACCCCCCCCTTGGTTATCTCTAGGTACTCCGCCCCCCAGAGTCCAGTACGTTAGGTTAAAGGTTCATCGGGCAGAAGGAGTCAATATGAGGATTCAGCTGATGAGGTGAATGTGGCTCGTGGAGTAAAAGCAGGATGGAAAATGTGGTAGTCCACTCAACACTGCGTATGTGTGTGTGTGTGTGTGTGTGTGTGTGTTTGTGTTATTAAAGCGCTGTTGAGAGGTTTATAAATCTACACGGTTTCCCCACAGAGCCATTAACAGACAATAGACAATTGATTCTGTGAAAATCTCTGCTTAACCTGCCTGGTGTTGTGCAGAAATCCAGCTCTCACAAAGCTTTTTAAGCCACAGGGTTCTGGGTTGGAGTCCCGGGGGAACCAGGACCAGAGGGTTCTGGGTTGGAGTCCCCGGGGGAACCAGGACCAGAGGGTTCTGGGTTGGAGTCCCCGGGGGAACCAGGACCAGAGGGTTCTGGGTTGGAGTCCCGGGGGAACCAGGACCAAAGGGTTCTGGGTTGGAGTCCCGGGGGAACCAGGACCACAGGGTTCTGGGTTAGAGTCCCGGGGGAACCAGGACCTTTCTGGGTGGAGTCTGGATGTTCTCCTGTGTCTGTGGGTTCTCTCCGGGTTCTCCGGCTTCCTCCCACCCTCCAAAAACCTGCATGTTAAGTTGTTGGACTCCAAACTGCCCTTAGTGTGAGTGTGTGTGGTTGTTGGTCCTTGTGTGTCTCTGTGTGTCCCTGTGATGGACTGGGGACCGTCCAGGGGGACCCCGCCTCTCCCCATTGGCTACTGGGATAGACTCCACCCCCCCTAGACCCCATTAGGGAATAAAGGGTTACGCTAATTGATGGATGGATAACTCAATTTTTTCTCCTGCTAACAGAGAGCTCAAAGCTTGAATCAAAGCTAAACCTGCACCCATCTGCTCCAAAGTGGGTTTGAGACGATCGTCAGCCCAAAACGTTCCCATTGGTAGTTACTACATGATGGCAAAAGTAGCCACTGGAGATCATGTGATCACCTGTGCACTACACAGGTCAAAGGTCAAACTGTTGATGATCTTGTTGTGAAACAGAGTGTTTCATTCATTTTAATCCAACCAAGTGAAATTATTATCTCTGTTTTTGATTTTTTTTCCGGTTCTGTCCTTGTGTCCTTTGAGAGTTTCCTCTTTTTCCGGTTTGATCATTTGGTCTTTTGGTTCTGTGCTGTTAGTTTGCTAACATCCTCTCTGATTTCAGCCAAAGCTGAAGTCTCTTCCTCATGAGTGGTTTTCAGTATCGTTTCCACCGATTCTGGCTGTTATCATCATTCTTTATCTTCTTAGTCTGTGTTTTTATCATCGTTCTTTATCTTCTCAGTCTGTGTTTTTATCATCGTTCTTTATCTCCTCACTCTGTGTTTCCCTGTTTGGTTTAATTTCTTAAGGCTGAGCTTTTGTTTCTCTGATGTTTTTCTGTCATCTAGGGGCTTCATACACTGGCAACACATTCGGGTAATCATTCTCATCGGACATCTGTCATTCCCTAAGTGGGGTATCGCTTTTTTTTTTTAAACTAAAACTTGGTTTTGTTATGAACTAAATATCACACATTAGTGTCGGTTTTGAACACACCTACTAAAGTCCCTGTACACTTCCTCATCCACCCCCTTCTTCTAATCTCTCTCACATGGACTGTGTAGCTTCTAACACATCTAACGATTCCAGAATAGTTTCTGCTCTGATGTGGACACTTCTGTTAGAAATAATGTTGGATTATATTTAAGAATATGAATATCATTTAACTTGAAGACTGTTTGGTTATCACTTTGAGAAGCCTGTGAAAGGTCTGATAATGTTAGAAGGTACAATCTTTATATTAATGTGAGGAGTGCCACCATAGCTTTCCTTCTCCAGTTTTCTCTCGGTTTGGAACATCCACCTGAACATGTCTCAACAGTTTTTACCCCTCTCTCATGAATTGTACTGGAGATGGTCAATTAAAAGCATTCAGAAAAATGAAAAAGCTAATTAGAGTCAAAGGAAGCAGTTCCCACATAAGGCTGTTATGAAGCATTTTCTTTAGTTTCCACCTGCCAGATTGAGACCAATGTACTGAAAATATTGATACCAATGCAGCAGCAGTTTTTCTTCCATGTGGACAGAAAATACTTGAATTTCTTCAGTTATCTTTATTTGTTTTTTTTTGCTAGTTTTATTTCATCACTCATTTTTCTCATGTTTTTCTCATGTTTCACTGGATCCAACTTAAGTTGTAGTCCAAAGCAGATGTCCATGACTACTTTTCTTTACCCTTCTCTAACTTTTTTCCCGTCTTTTTAACTTAGCTGGACCTTAATTAGCATATTCAGACTTGTACAGACCTTTACTTTAGACACATAAAGATCAGAGCTTCCATTTTTCCCCTTTGATATTATCTGAAAAAAAA
>CAJRST010022223.1:21297304-21307672 GCA_907169785.1 Menidia menidia
TTTGGAAAGTGAGGACATTTTCCTGGTCATCACTTTATTGTGTGTCTCTGTTTGTGTGTGTGTGTGAGTGCGTCCCTGTGTGTGTGTGTCAGTGTGTGTGTGTGTGTGTGCGTGTGTGTGTGTGTGTGTTTGTGTATCCTTTTTGCTGCAGCAGAGTGAGAACCATAAATAGTTTTTAACCAACAAAGTGAGGTCTTTTTTGGAAAGTGAGGACATTTTCCTGTTCCTCACTTTAATGTGTGTGTTTGTGTGTGTGCGTCCCTGTGTGTGTGTGTGTGTATGTATGTGTGTGTGTGTGTGTGCGTGTGTTGTGTGTCTGTTTGTGGAACCCACATGTTTTAAAAAGGTGTTCTTTTGCACTGTGCATCACTCAGATCATAATACGTCCTAAAAAAAAAAGCTGTTCCACTCCAGTTCTGGTAAATTCTCTGAGTTTTTTAGGCAGATTTTCTGGTGGTTTCTGTCCCCAGCATGACGCGGCAGTCTGATCAGACCCTCCCCTCCAGCAGCTTTAGAAAACAAAGGCTTTCAGCTGCTTGAATTGACATTTGACGACTCTATTTTAACACACAGCCTCTTCGGGTTCATGCCACATCTTTCACCTCTCACTAATCAGAATCAGAATCAGAATCAGAATCAGAATCAGAATCAGAATCAGAATCAGAATCAGAATAAGGTTTATTGCCAAGTAGGTTTTTGACTTACAAGGAATTTGCCTTGGTGTTTGGTGCACAACACTTCTATAAGAAGCAATGAAATACAATGTAGAAATAAAAATATAGAACAGAAAATATAAAACTAAAACGTACAATCTTTAAAAGATATAGATCTTGGAATAGAATATGGATATATTACATATATCAAAAGTATGTATACAGGTGTGAATGTACAAATGAACAATACAATGAACAATACAAACACATCATCTGCTTACTGGACGTTTAAAAGTCTCTATTTCAGCTAAATAATCTACTTTTTTTGCTTGCTATTTCGGCTAATTGCACAAGTTTGTGTGTGTTTGCGAAAACGAGAGACACACATCTGAACTGGTGCTCAACAGGCTGTGGATTACCGACATAAAGCTACTGTCACTGACACTTCAGAGACGCGTTTCAAAGGGGGGAAAAAAAACTATCGTTTGCCGGTTCAGAGTTTAAGCCGAAGGCAGCAATGGGGGGCTTTGCTGTGGCGGGCGGTTAGCCGTCAGGTTTTTGTCCTCCGGGGCCTGAATGGGAGCTTTAGAATATCTCTGGGGCTAATACACCTGACTGGGGCTGACCCTCAGTGGCCGGACAACAGGGGGGAGGTCCTGGAGGAGGCCTTCACACAGAGGATCCTCACAAAGGGGGGAGATGATGAAGACGTCCAGCCCACCCGGGCTACTCCAAACGCTGACCTCCACCTGATGCTCAAAGCCTCTGGAAACCTCTGGAAACCTCCTCAGGACCTTTGGTCTCTGGTAGGGTTGTCAAAAGTGTCGATACTCGAAAAAATATCGATACTAAAATGTTGTATCCGGATACGATACTCATTTTCAAAAGTATCGATACCACCGCGCGCCCCTTCTCTCAGATTTATTTACGTATTTATTTACGTTGTTTATGATCATGAACAAGACGTTAGCCTTGCTAGCTTCGGCTAATGGCTAATATTAACATGCTACCATTAATCAAGTACATATCCAACTCCGCCCACATCCAAGTCGGCCATTTTGATTAGGTCACCAATAGGAAGATCCCAGGCAAGAAAATCCTAATTGCTTCACGGCAATATAGACATTCATTTAAAAATAGTTAAATGAATCTTTCAAACACTTAATTAAACTCTATACATAATATTATGTTAAAATAGTGGATGTTAAATGGGTTTGTACAATAAGTCCAAACAAGCTTGACCCAAAAAATATTTATTTCTCACAATTATGAAGGGTGGAGGGTTAGGGTTAGGGTTAGGGTCATTAATGTGGGCCACCAGTCACGATAACATCAGTAACAGGTCAGTTTGAAATGAAAGACACAATTCAGTTAAATTTTGGGGTCTTTGTTTTTATCCTTGTGGTATCGAAAATGGTATCGAGTATTTTCCTGAGTATCGGTATCGAGTTGAACATTTTAGTATCGTGACAACCCTAGTCTCTGGTGTTAATTACTGGGATCGCCCCTCAGGGAACCGGTGTCCACTCACTGCTTCTGTTGTTTCGCTTTGGGAGTGACTTTTAATTAAGACAATTAAAAGGTCGGTTCTCCGATCTATTCGTGACACATTCCTTAATTGATCCCCCTTCAAAAATACAGTCCAGTTAGAAGCTAAATGTACGCATTTAAAGCCAATTTCAAAATGTGTCTTAGTCCTTTAAAGCCCGATCCAAGAAAAATAGGAAGAATATTGGATTTTTTTAGTCTGAAGTCTTTCTTTGGCCCCTCAACAACATATGAAGAAAAAAATATATATATATTTTGATCAAATTAACGTGCAATAAGTCCAAAATATATGTTGGTGTAGTCTTCTACTGGCTGTTATCAGGTATATCTGAATGTGTACAACAGGGGTTTGAGCAAAGCTTTTACCACTGAATGATGCAAAAAGTCTGAGATCCAAAAGACTTCAGAAACCGTTTTTATCAAATATGATACATTTGGCAATATAGGGTTAAAAGGTTGGTTCTCGGATCTATTCGTGACACATTCCTTTATTAATCCCCTTCAAAAGGGGATCAGTTCAAAGCTAAATCTACACATTTAAAGCCAATTTCAAACGTCTCCTATGTAGATAAAGAAATGAACAGACTGTTTTAAAACATTTTATTTCTGTTTCGGTTTCCCGTCCTGAGAGAATAGGAGGCTTTCCTGGACAGAAAAACAGGGAGAAACCTCCAGAGAGGACAGAAGAAGGGCCAACCAGCAGAGATACCCAGAGAAACACAAGCTAATGACACCATGATGTCACATGGAGAGGAAAGAGAGCATATATATATATATATATGTATTCATATTATCTTTTATATATATAAGCTAATATGAAATAATATAATATGATATGAAGTATAGTAAAGTAATAGTATAGTAAAGTAATATAAAATAGTATAAAGTATACATGTATATATGTATATAAGATAATATGAAATAATATAATATGATAGAAAGTATAGTAAAGTAATAGTATAGTAAAGTAGTATAATATGATAGAAAGTATATATATATGGAAATAAGATAATTTGAAATAATATATGATAGAAAGTATAGTAAAGTAATAGTATAGTAAAGTAGTATAATATGATATAAAGTATATATATATGGATATAAGATAATATGAAATAATATAATTATTATATTATATTAGTAAATTAATAGTATAATAAAGTAATATAAAATATTATATAATATAAAGTATATATATATAAAGTATATACATATATATACATACATATATGTGTGTATGTATATATAAACTCCGACCCCGTGTGCACACACACACACACACACACACTCCAGTATACACTATCTGTCTCTCAGATGGTGTTTTGTCATCATTTAGCTGGTGAGCACTGTTGTTTTCCTCTGGGCACCTGGCCACCAAACTGACACACAAAGGGAGTCCCAGAGGCTCTGTCATGTTTCACACACACACACACACACACACACACACACACACACACACACACACACACACTGGAAAACAACTTTGCATACGTGTGTTTCTCCTCGGGGAGTAGACATGATTGTAGGCAGATACTCCCACCCTTTGGTTTCTATAGTAACTGGCATGTCATAACAATTCCCTTCAATGGTTTCACACACAATTACAGACACACACACTCACACACGCACACACACACACAGACACACACACACACACATACACCTTATTAGCATTATCTTCTCAATGATTACAATTCCAAATGGCTGAATTGAACAATTCATTAATCCCAAAATGGGAAATACTTTTTTATTTATTTTACGGAATCAGAACTGTTGGGATTGATTGTGGGGGAAAGTCTTTACTTTGGAAGGGGATGATCACTGTGATGGGCATGTCCTAATTTCCCTCTGGGATTAATAGTATTTTTGTGTCATTATATTGATTTACCTTTGCAGTATGCTTCTCCCTATAACCAGATCCAGAATAGAGAGCCTTTCTTTACCGGTCTGTTGGGTTTCTCTGAGCAGAAACACTGGCCTCTCCACCACAGACTGAGGAAAAGATTACAGCCTGTTCTCGTTTGGGAAAAAGTTGCTCCTGCTGACTGGTAAATATTGGAAACTCACATCATCTGATTAAAATCATAACTGAACTGTCAAATATTTGTATGTGGTTTTTTACAAAAAGATGCCATTTGCATCAAAACATGTTGATTAAAGTTTGTATATATATATATATATATGTATATTTACATATATTTATGTACACATATCTTGATTTTTTTCCTAATTGTAGATGTTAAAGCGTCAATCTTTGTTTATTTGTCTTTTTATTTTTAGCTTTTTTGTATTTCTTACTCAATTAATCTAATTTTTAGTGGTCTGGGAGCAGAAACAGTCATTATCGGGGGTAGCATTAAGAGGCCAGCTTGATCATTACATCTTATCATATCTTGTTGCTTTGATGTCCCACTCTGACCTCTGACCTCTTTCTGTGCTCTCACTGTAACTTCATATTTGTGATCATTCTTGTCCACAAGGGGACATTTTTGTCTTCTAGAAATGGTCACGAGCTGTTTCATTATTGACGTGTGTCACCATTAGCCAGGATGCTAGTGCTAGCTTAGCTTAGTCTGAGGTTGTGCTCATTCTGAAGCACAAACCATCGTCCAGTCGTGCTCAAAAGGTTCTTTTTTATCGGAACGTAAACTGATTTGAATTGAATTTCATATTTCAAAAGGGTAGAGAAGACCGGCGGCTCCTAGAAACATCGTTCCTTTCTTTTCTGGAGGCGTTAGAGGAAGAAGTGAGAGGACAGAGGAGATGAGTTCAGCTCTGTGAGCAGCTGGGAGCCGTACGTTCTTCTTTCAGGGCGGGCAGAGTTCTCCTTTGACATTCAAATGGCTCCAAAGCTTTGACGGGAGCCGCTTTTTAGACGTGACCCGATGATAGAGAGCAAATGTTCTGTCATTAACTGCTGGTCCTCTGTACACACTGTCAAACGGAAATAAACCTGTCAGCTGGGCTCCTTTATCTGACCACAGAAGAAGAGTAAAGATGTCTTTGTGTGTCTTCTATAGAAGCCATACCTGGTCCCACTTATATTTAGTCTTTTTCATATTCCCTCCTAATTTCCATGTCACTTTGCAGGTTTGATGAATGATGGTTTTTATTCTTTTTCATACCCTTTTAAAAGCTATAATACATTTTCAGAAATATCAAAATGGTCAGGGTTGTTAATTGATGTTAAAAAGATGAAAGATTGCATTTAGAAAAACTTTTTCTCGAACAGGAGAACTTACAGGAACACGTCCACCGCCTTACAGGAGTTCAGGTTCCAGCTTCTCCTGGAAATGCCCTCAGACAGATGTGCGATTGGAAATTTAAGAACAAGATTTAAACTACTAATGGAAGGAAGTAAAGGAGGAGTTGTGGATAAAGGCGTGTGATATGTGTGGTCATGACTGATGGTCAGCTGGGATTAACCAGCATATTTATGAGGAAAAGATGGAGGATTATTGTTGGGTCTAATGTGCTCCTGACTTTAAAATAACAACAATAATAATGATAATAAGAAGGATGATGATGATGATGATGATGATGATGATGATGATGATGATGATGATGATTATAATAACTATATTATTTATATATGTTATATTTTTATATTTATATTATATTATAGATAGATAGATAGATAGATAGATAGATAGATAGATAGATAGATAGATAGATAGATAGATAGATAGATAGATAGATAGATTGTGTGGTATTTTAAGTATTTTATTAGCTAAAATCATGTTCTTCATTTCTAAATTTGTCCTCATTTGGTGTAAAATGACCTCTCCAATGATCTGACTTCTCCTCATAAGGGAAGAATTTCCTATCTGTACGTACACAGGACGGGTAAGTCCACGGAGGTTTCCATGGCGATCCGCCATTTTGAAAAACTATAAGGGCAAACAGGGACATAAAGCACTAGTCTGCCTGTCTAGCTAATCCGCAATGAGTTTTCCTTCAGACTCACGTGACTGCAAATTCTTTTAAATAGATTTTTTAATGAATTAATTTGAATGAATTCCTTTTAAGTTCCAAACCTCATCACCCAGAGAAAACTCCATGATGTGGAAGTCATGTTGTCGTTACTTCTTGATGCCTGACGGCTAGCGTAGCTGCAACAGCCATTTGGAAACGGAGGCACCAGAGAGCAGATCTGTGAGGATTCAGAATACAATTTCAACCTTTTAGATGGAGGAATTCCTACCAGCTCTTTACTCATTCTCTCAGGCTGTCCACAAAATGATTTATGTAAGCTCAGAGCAAACTCAGGACACTTTGATCAAGCCCTCGTCTTCTTCTTAATCTGCCAGATGAAGCTCGTTTAGGGTGTCTTCTCACTATTACTTTTTTTCCACACTCAACCTGAACTGGAGAGAGGCTTAGAGATCCTGTAGGTTAGTTAGTTAGTTAGTTAGTTAGTTAGTTAGTTAGTTAGTTAGTTAGTTAGTTAGGTTAAAATGGAGTTAAATGGAGGAATTCCTACACCGTGAACCTTTAAACTCCTCTGAAACTCATCTGAAAATCCCCAAAATTGTGGACTGGGCCCAAACCTGGATTGGGGATCCCTGAAAGCCGCTAACAGGGAGACAATGGTGTGGTGGGAGGTGGAGGCAGGAGGCCCTGGAGGGGCAGGGGGCAGGTAGAAAGGAGCAGATTAAGCCCAGGGGAGCGGCCCGGGGGGGGGGGGGGCGGGGGCCCTCCGCCTATTGGAGGTCTGTGAGCCAACACAGATTACTCACGCTTAACCTAGACCGAAGCAGCTTAGCACGGGCCGGGACACACCGCTCTCTTTCCCCATTCGGATCCATTCAGGGAGCCGCTCTCCCCATCCAAAGCCTCCCAAACATTTGAGGGATTTATCTTTTTTGTCTTTATAGATACGTCAGCGTGGGGCTCATTCCTCTTTAGTGTTTCTGCTCATACGTCCACGTAAAAGTTTAAATTGTTGCCTTGTTGTGGGACTATTTCCTTTGAATGTACAGTGGGGGAAATAGGTATTTGACCCCTTGCTGATTTTGCAGGTTTGCCCACTTACAAAGAATGCAACGATCTATAACTTTATTCATATGTACATTCTAACAGTGAAAGACAGAATCCCAAAGAAAATTCCAGAAAATCACATCGTATGAATTTATAAAAATTTATAACCATCTGATGAGGAAAAATAAGAATTCTTTGTAAGTGGGCAAACCTGCAAAATCAACAAGGGGTCAAATACTTATTTCCCCCACTGTATTAATTACATTTATGATGTAGAGGACATTTCTATAACTTATCAGGACCCGATCCTGATGGATTCAGAGCACGACAAAGGTTGTGGCCATTTTGGGGGATAGTGTATGTTAGCCCGATTCTTTAGCTGGAAGCCTGAGAATAAACCAGAGCAGATCAAGAGTACAAATTTGACATTTATTGGTCACAAGCAAAGTAAATAATCTGGGCTCTAACAGACAAAGTTTCCGGAGGATCTCAGTTAGCAAAGAGCCTCGATAACCGAGTGTGATTGGCCAGTTAGCTCTGACAGGAACAGGCCAGGTCCTAATTCATGCAGGTTTCGGTGGAATGTGATAAGAAAGTGTGAATTTTGAGCTTAAAGACGTGTATGTAGATTACCTTTAATGTAATAAAATTGAATTTGTTGTTCTTATTTTTGTGTACTTTAGGTTGTAAAAATAACGAGGTTAGATAAATATTTCTAGATGTTTGAACAAAGTGATTTGCGTTTTACTAGCTACAACATATTTTTCAATTTCGTGTAGGTCTTACGGTGAGTTCAAATGATGCCTTCATTGACTTTTCAAATTAAAAGGATATGAACCATCAGTCAAAGAGTCCGACCATCTATTAGTGTATCTACTTTAACAGAGAGAAGAGGCACAGCCAGAGAGTTTAACCCAAAAGTAAAATTATAAAGGGAATAATATGAATCTAAAAAGGAATAAAACAATCAGTCGTTTACATGGATTAAGTTATAACATATACTGTGCTCAAGTGAGTAATTATAGCCCAATTCTAACATGTGTGTTGGCTCTCCAACAGAGTGATGGACGGCACGCTACCTGGAAGAATAAAAAAAACTCTAAATGTCTCTCAGCTTTGAATCCTGGGAATTAAACTATGGCTGGGTTGCAATTTCAAATAGGATCAGGTCATCCGCCCCTAATCAAATTGTCCTCTTGAGAAAAAAAAACAGCTAAAAGCAGGTCAAGAGCTGAACCTCCTTAAGATTGACAATCCTTGACTTTGTTGAGAGGAGGGAACACTTGAGAGTTTTTTTTTTTAACCCAGTCCTGCCTATTTACACGGGCAGAGGGATGGAAGTGAAACCAGTGTGAGCTTTGATGAGCGGGAAGTCGGTTTGGGTAAGAGTTGTGTCCACATTACTTGGTCCAGATTACTTGGACCAGAGTGGTTTGAAGCTGCTCCTGGTTCCTCTGGTAATTCTGGACCAGTTCATAGCTGATTGGGAAAAAGCTACGGCCTGAGGCCTCAATCTGCAGCTGGCAAAAAGGTGGAAAGCGTTTCTGGATTGGAGGAGTCCGACAATAACCACCGATTAGAGGCTATCTCTGTAAAACACACCAATTCTGAAAAGAATTTAAAAAATTAATAAAGTCGTGCAATTTTCTTTCTTCTCAAGACCACATTTGCATAGTTAATGGCCCTCACTGCACTGTTAGATAGAAAAAGAGTTTATAGTTCCAGTCCTCTGGCCTTTAAGTGACTCTAACTGAGAACTTTCCATTGTTAAAGCCGTTGTAAACTAGCAACTGTGGGTCTTACAGGGCTAGTATTTACTGACTGGAAGTCGTTCTTAAACTCTATTGTTCACTATCAACACTGAAAATAAATTCATATCAGTGGTATTATTAGTTTAGTTATAATTTATAATTATTTAGTTATTATTTATTATTATTTAGTTATTATGTATTATTATTATGTTATTATTTAATATTATTTAGTTATTATGTATTATTATTATGTTATTATTTAGTTATTTGCTCTGGATATGTGATGATATCCACATGACAGATTTTTCTCCTTCACTTGTAATACCATTTTATAAAATGTTGGTGCCAAGTCCGTCCAGAATTCTTTGTAGAACTAACCCTAACCCTAACCCTAACCCTAACCCGGAAAACCATCTGGTCCTGGTGCTTTATTACTATATTGTAGGGCTTCATGGAGCTCTCTTATTGAGAGAGGTGAGTCCAGATCCCTGGTCTGTTCAGATTGTAATTTTGGAAGAGTCATATTACTAAGAAACTGATCTATTTCGCTATCCTGCGGATTATTTCGAGAGGTATATGATGTTTTATAGAAGTCTGTAAAGGTTTTATTTATTACGTCAGAGTCGTGGGTAATATTTCCTTCTGAGTCTTTATCCCTGTAATGCCAAATGTATCATATTTGATACATACGGTTTCTGAAATGTTTTGCATCTGACACCTTTAGCATAATTTAATGGTAAAAACTTTGCTCAAAATCCTATTGTACACAATCAGATACACCTGATAACAGGGGGCAGAAGACTACACAAAAAATAATCTCGACTTATCGCATAGTAATAAATTATTAATATTAAAAATGTATTTCTATTTTTTCTTTTTAAATATTTTGTTAAAAGGCCAAATAAAGACTTCAAACAAAAAAAAAGTCATTTTCTGTTTTGTTTTATTCTTGGATCAGGCTTTAAAGGGCTAACTAAGATAATTCTTGTTTTGTCTTTGTTGGTCTTTAACCAAGAATCTTCCGGATTTATTGCAATGCTCAAAGTTTATTTAGAGAATGATTTTTCTAAATGGCTCTAAAGGTGGAGCGCACGTCGTTATTTCGGTGAATAAGGTTTTCTCTTCTGACAGAATAGCACCCCCCCCCCACCCCCCCTCGGGTAGGGGGAGGGTTCTGCCGGTTGAAAGAGATCTAAAGCCTTCTAATTGTAGGAGGTGTGTTGATGAAAAGGATTTTGTGTCCAGCATGTGTCTGTGTCTGTCCCACCGATTTTCTTCCAACCCCTCAATTAAACATCAGCTGTCAAACACACATCCACCGGGTCTCCCGGCAGATACTTAGCAGATCAGGAGATGTTCCACGTTCCACCATTTTCCATGTCAAAACAGCCCCGGAGAAAGAAAAAAAAAAAAAAAAAAAAAAAAAAAAAAAAAAAAAA
>CAJRST010022223.1:21322763-21333786 GCA_907169785.1 Menidia menidia
ATGATGTGATTTTCTGGAATTTTCTTTGGGATTCTGTCTTTCACTGTAAGAATGTACATATGATTAAAGTTATAGATCGTTGCATTCTTTGTAAGTGGGCAAACCTGCAAAATCAGCAAGGGGTCAAATACTTATTTCCCCCACTGTACGTTGTTTATGATCATTAACGTGACGTTAGCCTTGAATTGCTAGCTGCGGCTAATGGCTAATAACAACACACCAACATTAATCAAGTCTGCAGGAAGCCAAGGATGGATATCCAACTCCCCCACATCCAAGTCGGCCATTTTGATTAGGTCACCAATAGGAAGATCCCAGGCAAGAAAATCCTAATTGCTTCATGGCAATATAGACATTAATTTAGAAATAGAGAAATCAATCATGCAAACACTGAATTAAACTCTATCCATAATATTATGTTAAAATAGTGGATGTTAAATAGGTTTGTACAATAAGTCCAAACAAGTTTAACCAAAAAATATTTATTTCTCACAATTATGAAGGCTGGAGGGTTAGGGTTAGGGTTAGGATTAGGGTCATTAATGTGGGCCACCATAACATCAGTAACAGGTCAGTTTGAAACCAAAGACCTGTCAAAAAAGAAACCTGTCAAAATTCAGTTAAACAGAAAACGAAACTTTACTGTCAATACGAAAGCGGAAGATAAACGATGTCCAAACTCTAACCCTAACCCTGACCCTAACCTTAACTCTAACCCTCCAGCCTTCATAATTGTGAGAAATAAATCTTTTTGGGGTTAAACTTGTTTGGACTTATTGTACAAACCTATTTAAAATCCACTATTTTAACATAATATTATGTATAGAGTTTAATCCAGTGTCCCTGACCCTAATCCTGACCTTAACCCTAACCATAACCCTGACCCTAATCCTAACACTGGCCTTAACCCTAATCCTGACCCTAACCCTTACCCTAACCCTAAACTGACCCTAAACCTGACCCTAACCCTAATCCTAACCCTCCACCCTTCATAATTGTGAGAAATAAATATTTTTTGGTTAAACTTGTTTGGACTTATTGTACAAACCTATTTAACATCCACTATTTTAACATAATATTATGGATAGAGTTTAATTCACTGTTTGCAAGATTCATTTAACTATTTTTAAATTAACGTCTATATTGCCATGAAGCCATTAGGCTTTTCTTGCCCGGTATCTTCCGGTTGGGGACCTAACGGGTACCTGGAGGGCCAGCTGCCGGTATCTGCGGTGCAGTTGCTGGGTGTTTTCGGAGGGACTGGCCCCCAGCACCGCGTACAGGTCCCGGTCCCCCCGGTCACACATGCCGGTGCCTGCACGTGCTCAAACCCGCCCCGATGAGCGTGTTAACGGAGCCCGAACCGGAAGTACCGCGCGGCTCCGAAAGAGCCCGCGGAGGAAAACGGAAGTCCCGCTATAGCTCTGGGTTTATGTCCCGTTTAGTCTACAAAGCTGGCGACCCGGTTTGGCTAAAGCTGGACATCCTTTCGGGTCCTGACAGATGGCAATGTTTACCTAAACGGTCCCAGCGGCACTTCCGCCGGAAGTGACAGACACTTCCGGTCGATTCAACACTTCCACAATAAGAGCGTGCTCCAGTCGCCGTCAGAAGCGGAAATGCAAATTGATTGATTCTGTCAGCTTTTCTGTGTCGCCGTCCATTTGTGTTTGCTCTGCCCACACATAACTGCTTCCTCAAGCTCAAGAAAAGAATAGATGCCGTGAAAAACGTCACTTAACGTCCCACAACTCCTTCTGTAGTCCCTCTACCTCTATCTCTATCTCACCACTGACTCTGATCAGTGTTTCTCCTCTGGATAGCTTATTGTCATAGTGATGAGAAATGTAATATTGTGTCTACTCTGTAAGTCGCTTTGGATAATAGCGAATGCATAAACATAAACACATAAACATAAACACTTAGTGCCTAAGTAAAGCAAAACTTGGGTCGAACAATCCACAAAGCATCGGTCTGTTTGCTATCCCACACACCACAACACTAACACACTTTATATCCTGGTTGAGATATGATATGTCCTGAGACACCCAGAAAAGACAGGCTAGTTTGGTCTGAGCTCACATTGAGCTCCTATGTTCACTGTGTTATAAATGGTAAGAACAATTGTGTAGACAAACGGAATTTACATTATAATGTTAGAATTGGGCTATAATTACTCACTTTAGCACAGTATGTTATAACTTAATCCATGTAAACGACTGATTGTCTTATTCCTTTCAGATTCATATTATTCCCTTTATAATGATACTTTTGGGTTAAACTCCTCCTCTCTCTCTGTTACAGTAGATATACGTCTTTAAGGTCAATATTCACACTTTCTTATCACATTCCACCTAAACCTGCATGAATTAGGACCTGGCCTGTTCACGTCAGAGCTAACTGGCCAATAACACTCGGTTACGTCCAGCCGTCCTCCTGTTCGAGGCCCAGAGGAAAACTAAAAGCCTAAATGGAGGCTCTTTGCTAACTGAGATCCTCCGGGAGCTTTGTCTGTGAGAGCCCAGCTGATTTACTTTGCTTGTGACCAATAAATATATTTGTGCTCTTGATCTGCTCTGGTTTATTCTCAGGCTTCAAACTAAATAACCAAATCTAACAATAGTATTTCAAAGTAAGTGCATTTTCTTTAGGCTGACGTGTCTTCACTGCTGTGACGTTTCAGGTAGGTGGGGAAAACAATACGCTTTAAGTTATCATCTGTACTTTATTAAGGACACAGACACTTTGGAAAAGCATTTGCATATTAAATGATTTGCACAGGACAGTTTGGAACCCTCTGGCAGAAAGGTCCTGGTTCCCCCGGGACTCCAACCCAGAACCCTCTGGTCCTGGTTCCCCCGGGACTCCAACCCAGAACCCTCTGGTCCTGGTTCCCCCGGGGACTCCAACCCAGAACCCTCTGGTCCTGGTTCCCCCGGGGACTCCAACCTAGAACCCTCTGGTCCTGGTTCCCCCGGGACCCAAACCCAGAACCCTCTGGTCCTGGTTCCCCCGGGGACTCCAACCCAGAACCCTCTGGTCCTGGTTCCCCCGGGACTCCAACCCAGAACCCTCTACAGTAAATAACTTTGCCTTGCATTTGATAAGCTGATATAAACTGAGTGGGAAAAGGTCTTTCAAACACACACACACACACACACACACACACACACACACACACACACACACATACGTGTTTTCATCATATACAAGGACACATGACAGAAATAGGACAAATCTTTAGGTGGCTTTCCAAAGGTTCTTAGGACAATAGAGATATTTGGTTTAGAGGTATTTCGGGGCTTCTAGAACACTCTAGTATGCTCAGAAAAATGAGGACATGAAAAGTGTCCTCATATTTCTACGCGTCCTGATATTGAAGGTGTGTATTCACAAAATTGTCCTGATATATCTTGAAAACAAACACACACTCACACACTCAGACACACACACACACACTCACACACACACTGACAATGACTACTTGCCACTTGACTAAGTGATCTTAATTCACCAAAATGAAAATACCATTAGCTGCATCCCCGTTACTCTCCGAGGCCTCGTTAGGGACCATGACGACGAAGTGGCAGACAGGAAGTCAGACCACAGGTGTCACTGTGTCACCTCCTCTCCTCCGATCCCATTTCAATTAACAGATCGGGCCTGGTCTGTATTTTTAGGATCCCAGCAGGGGTCCTGAGCTGCTCTTTCCGGGGCACAGTCTCCGTTTTCATAATGTTTGGTCATTTTTACTGAGGCCGGGTTTGGAATAACGGTTCTATCTGCTCAGCTTCCATCGTGGTCTGCAGTTTTGATAACAGGAAATATAGTTTAGGTCAGAAACAGCCTTTCAAAAGAGTTGTCTGAGTTCCCCAGATAGTTTTAGTTCCTTTATGAACTAAACAGATCCACTATTCACAGGATCCTGTGGAAATATCCTTCCTTTTTTTTGTTTTTTCTTCAAACCAACCAAGTTATTTGTTATAACATCTTATTATTTCTACTTATTGTGTAACATCAGCATTGTAAACACTCTTGTTTCACTCTTTGTTCCCCTCTTTTTTTCTTCTCAGTTGGCTGCGTTAAAACCAAATCAACTGACTCAACTCTGCAGGCTCTGCAATCTTTCCCAGATATACACATCATAGTTCACATTTTTTTTGTGATTCACTGTTTTTTATTTAAGAACAAATTCCCAAGCTGGTAAACAGGAGCATTACAAAGTCAGTGATCAATCCCCACCCGCCCCATCCCGACCTTAGATACAAATCACATGACCCATTAGGTCATAAATTAAATTAAAAAATATATAGATATATTTGTATTGTTGACACTCTCGCCCCATGGATTCTTGCAGTAGACAGCTCCATCATTATGACATCTTGAAAGTATAACAGCCATTCTTTTTAATAGGAAGCTTGTGTGTGTGTGTTAGTTTTTTTGCTGCTGTTAGACCTTTGTTTCTTTGTGTGTTCAAACTGTGAGTCGTCATTCAGTAACAGTAAACTGGGTTGTAATGGATTCTCTAATTCTAATAATTCAGATGAATGAAAAGTTACCCTTTCCCAAAAAGACTTAACCTCTTCACAACCCCAAACCGTATGTTTATAGGTACCTGGAATATCTTTATTGCATAGACCACAGCATAGGCTGTTATTTTATTTTATGTTATTTTATTTATTCGTTTATTTGATAGGGAGAAGTATGTTTCATGAATCATGTCACACACTACAACATTTTAGCTAAGGCTAATTCTCAATGCCTGTCCCCAGTTCGGCTTCTACACAAAACACAGTGACTGTACACAAGGCACAACAGAACAAATTACACACTAAAACATCACAAATACAAAGTTATTGTGCTATAGTTCAATTTTAAAGAAAGATCGGAAGCATTCAAAAACAAGGTGCTACGAAACCTAACAATAGGTCCAGATATGGCTGTTTATCACGAGTGTTCTTCATAACCACGAGGTGTCGGGAAGTCGTTTAAGGGTACAAAGATCTGAGATCTGGGAAGAGATTCGTGGCCTACCACCTGTTCAGGTGCTAATTCAGTTAAAAAAAAAAGCACCTGTTAGGTGTGTGGGGGATGTTTTCCACAGGCAGGAAACAACACGAGATATCGACTAATGATGGTTCACCTGTGAGAGAGTGGAGAAAGAGAGTGGACAGATGTACAACCTCCTCTATCATATGTTTAATACAGGTGAATATATTTCACCATGGCTTCAGCAGGTCAAACAAATACTAGACCACTGTGGTCTGTCCTACATCTGGACCTCAGACTGTTAATAATGTAATAACGGGTTGAAACTAACTGTTGAACGGACACTAAAAAAACTTTGCATTCAAAATTGGCAAAGTGAAATTAGGCAAATGACATCTTGTGATGTTTATGCAGAAATTAAGCAAGAATATAAATTTGAAAAATACTTATGTGAAAAACTTGGATATAGGCAGTAACCATCTGTAACCTTAGAAAAAACAACAGTAGAATCCCTAAAGTCACTGGTTTAGATGTATAAAAGTTTAGAGAGAAAGTTAAGATTATGCCAACTCTGTCCAGATAACTGTGTTGGAGACGAGTATCATGTTTTGTTTGAGTGTAAAAATGTAGAAATATGCCATTACAGAGAGAAGTATTTTCCACATTATTATGTGCAGAGCCCATCGATGTTTAAAATGATTTCATGATTTTAGTCTGGAAAAAAGAAAATAATTTGTAAATTGGATGCCTTTTTTAAATGGGTCCTCCCATTATATCGATGATGTTATAGTTTTAATGCATATGTGTTACTTTGTTCTGTTATATTTATTGTTTGTGCTCCAAACCATGTATATGGTAATGAGCAATTAAATAAAATAATTGAAATTGAAAAAGAATCAGGACCCATTGTGGCCGACTGGCCGGTTCGGTAAAAGGTCCAGTATCAAGGATACTGTCTATATTACTATATAATATTACTATAGTAATAATTAATAATATTACTATATAATATTTCTAGATTACTATATACGATACTATAATCAAGGACCAAATAACATTTATTTATTTATTTATTTTTTTTAAGCTTCATAAGTTCCACCTCTATGTTTAAGCATGGTGAAGAAAGAAATGAGGAGGGTCCCAGCTTAATACAGATGAAGTTATAAGGTGAATTATGGAGGAGTTCATTGACCTATTTGAGTTTATGTGTCTGTCTTTTGTTTTTCTACTCATCAAATCTAAGTATTAACCCTAAAACGCAAAATGTATCATATTTGATTCATACGGTTTCTGAAGTCTTTTGGATGTGAGACTTTCTGCATCATTCAGTGGTAAAAGCTTTGCTCAAACCCCTGTTGAACACATTCAGATATACCTGATAACAGCCAGTAGAAGACTACACCAACATATATCTTTGACTTATTGCACGCTAATTCGATCAAAATAATTTCTGTTTTTTTTTTTAAATAATATGTTGAGGGCCAAAGAAAAAATTCAAAACAAAAAAAAATCCAATATTCTTCCAATTTTTCTTGGATCAGGCTTTAAAGGGTGAAAGCTGTTCTGTTCTTTTAAAACTGTTTTTTGGGGCTTTTACAACGGTTTTTTAGGGCTTTTAAAGCTGTTTTTGTGCTTTTAAAACTGTTTTTTGGTGCTTTTAAAGCTGTTTTGGGGGTCTCAACCCTATAATGCCAAATGTGTCATATTTGATACAGTTTCTGAAGTCTTTTGGATCTGAGACTTCAGACTATAAAAATTCCAATATTCTTCCAATTTTTTTGGGATCAGGCTTTAAAGGGTTAAGGAGAACTATACCATTAAGGTCCTTTTTTGGGTGAAAACTAGCTTTTAGGGTCATATTCAGAACCCTAGGACAAGATCAGGTATTTAGATTTTTTCTCATAAGAAATTGAAACCAATATAATAAATCAATGAACAAAAACCTGTATTTTGGAGATTCTCCCCCTTTGAGAGCTGAAGAGGAAAAAGGTTAGTGTGAGGCTTTCATCTGGAGGTGCAGGATTAGGGCGGGGGACTCAGGAATGCATGTTGTCAACAGAGAATCCCCACGTGGACGAAAACACAAACGGGTTTGTGCGTCTGGACGTGTGTAATGGCTCCATTTTCCCGCACAGAGCAGCTGGTTATTAGAAATGTGTGAGCTGAACAAACAACATGGTGACAATAACAGAGACGGCGGGCTAATTAAAGCCAGCAGAAAAGAACAACCACACAAAAACACTCGTGTGTCTGTTTGCGATCACGAATCTGTTGTGAATTACAAAAGACAATTAAACAGGATAAACAAGCGGGATGACACAAGTCTAATAATGTGTCATTCAGAACCACTGACCCTCACATCAGACACTTTCCTTACAGATAGACGCGGCCAGTAAACGGTGAGCAGATGTTCATTAGAAAGGTGTCGTTTAAAATAACGGTAATCAACTATTTCGGAAACAACAACACGACGAACTCCCTCATTAACCTAATCTACAGGTTATTTATTTTTTTCCCGACGAGAAAAGATTGGAGGAAAATAAGAAAATAAGAAATGTTTCAAATTTATTTTAACCCACAAGGAAAACACAAATTGGACAAATGAATTAGTCAGTTTCCAGGTTCTGGTCTGGTAAAAAATGTCTCTGTGCAATTTAGAATTTCTGTTAGAATTTGGCTATAATTACTCACTTTATCATAGCATGATATCACATGATCTATGTAAATGACTGATTATTCTATAACTATATTTTGTGTTAAAGTCTCTGTCTGTGTCCACAGACTCTCTTTAAAAACTCATTAAACTCATTAAAAACTAAAAGCTAAAAATTATTTGACATGGCTTTTAACATTTTAACCATAAGTTGAGGTAGAGCACCTTTTTACCTTTTATTTTACATTAAATTTACATATAAATGTAAATTATGTTAGCTTTTTATGTTTATTTTTACCTGTACAGCACTTTGGCAACTTTGGTTATTTTAAATGTGCTCTATAAATAAAGTTTGTCTTGACTTGACTTTTTCTCTCTTTTTCTCTCTCTGTTTCATTAGATCTACCTTTAGGTCAACACACACACACACACACAGCATTTGTTAGCACATTCCTGTCATTTGCATGAATTAGGACCTGGCCTGTTCCTGCCCAGAGGTAACTGGCCAATAGGACTTGGTTGTGTCCAGTCCTCCTTTGAGGAGGCGGATCGAGCCCAGGAGATAATGCCCATCACTCAGATCTCAGGGCTCTAACCCACTGAGACCCAGAGAGAGGTTTTAGTCTGTCAGAGCACTGATACACTTAACTGTGTCCAATAATTGTCATTTTTCATATTTGTCATCTACTCTGGTTTATTCTCAGGTTTCCAACTAAAGAATCGGGCTAACATTAGTACACCAAAAAAGCAAAAACAAGGCTTAAAATGACCAAAAAAATATACCAAAATACAAAAACCAAGGCTAAATTGACCAAATATACACCAAAAAGAAAAAGCAAGACTTACAACTATCAAAAAATGCAGCAAAAAAGCAAAAAATTGAGCTAAAAAGACCGGAACTTATACCCCGAGAGAGGTTTTTTTTCTGTTAGAGCCCAGCTGATATACTTAACTGTGACCAAATAAATGTCATTTTTTTATACTGGTTTTCTCTTATTTTTCCAATTAAAGAATCGGGTTAACATCACGAAGGCAGCTGCTTAAAGCACCACAAAAAGTAGCACAAAGTACACAATATAATGCAGTTATTGTTCTTTATATCCCAGCCAAAGTACATTTCTGTGTTATATTTTGTACAGGAAATGTAACTTTTCAATTTCACTACCTGTCTGCACCTTAATAAACCTTCTTTTTGCAAAATACACAAAAGCAAACATGTCTCCAGCTAAGTCAAGTGAAGTCAAGTCAAACTTTATTTATATAGCACATTTAAAATAACCAAGGTTGCCAAAGTGCTGTACATAAAAAGCATGTATATGTGCTTTTAATTTAAAAATAAATAAATAAAAATAAATGAATAAAAAAGGTAAAAAGGTGCTCTGCCTCAACCTAAGGTTTAAATGTTTAAAGCCATGTCGAATAAATGGGTCTTTAAACAGGACTTAGCTCAGAGGAATATACTCCAAGTAGGGAACAGACATTTTAACTTAACAGTGACACTGTTTCTTATCCTCTGAAAGTGACACCTGTATTTTTTTCTCGGTGGATTTCGGTGATGTCATCGTGTTGGAGACACTGTTAGCCTCTCCGTGTGTGCTAGCATGAGTGCTAACAGTGGACCGGGTGTCACCGATGTGTCACTGTGTGTGCCGAAGCGTAAGTGTGGGGCATGTGTACGTATTCATGCATGTAATAAATTAATTTCAAGTGTGTGTGTATTGAAGCGTGCGCTGTGTTAATTGGAAGTGTATGTGAACTTAAGTGGAGCTGAAGTTCATGCAAACTCAAACGAGAAGACAACTTAAATCTTCGGCTGCTAAAGGAATACAAGTTTTTTTTTTACACTTTCAGTGAAAAAAGAAACAACATGCATGAGTGATTATGGATTTTCTGGGAATCAGTATCTACACGTCCACTGTTTTTATGGCAGTGTAGTTCTGTGGGTTTCCCATGCGGCCTTTAGAACATTTAGTTTAAGGGCAAAGGTCTTCCTATCTTCTAAATTATTTTTGTGGCTGTTGCATCTTCAGTTATTGTTTACTGCTTTTAGTTCTAGTTTGAGCTCAAAACTTCTTAAAATCCAGCAGATTGTTTGTATTTTGTCATATTATGACAGCATCTTGAACTTTTAAGAAGTTTTAAAAGCCAACTAGGTGGATACTGAAATCTGCCACTTTTAAGGGTGATATTCGTAAAATGAATGTCTTTATCAAACTAAAAATTTATTAATTTATCAGTTCATTTAAACAAATTTATCCTCAAACGTTCCGTGACAGTTATATAAAGTTAATTTCAGCTAAATCTTAGCAATTCACACAAATTCCACCACTGTTGGAAGACAAAAATTCAGGAAATACTTCCAGCTTGGAGGATTTTTTTTCCCGTATCCCCTTTTAAAAAGGTTCCATTAACAGAACACAATAGAAAAGTCGTTCGTTTGGTGTCTATCAACACTTCTTAACATTCTTAGTTAGTTAATAGTTGTATGAACCAAAAGTGAACCTCAACAAGAAAAATGGACAGAAAACATAGGTGGTGGTCACTCAGCCGACTAAACTACACACTGTCTCACAAATACACTATAGTAATATAGTCTATAGTGTAGTAATATAGTATAATAGTTAGTATACTAACCCTAACAGGAGCCGCATGGCTATGTGTGTAAAATGGTAAAACATCATCATAAAAGCAAATAAAATGAAGAAGCTTTGGAGATGAGCAGCTGAGCCAAATCAAGCCGTTGAGTCGTTGTGGGAATGTTTAGTTTAATTATTTCATGATATGATCAATTTAAAGAGTGAAAAAATAGCTATAAGTCTACTTTTGTCATTCCTCATGACCCCACTGGCCTGTCCAGAGTGGAGTCTGTGCATATTAGAGATAAATACAGTCAGGTATTTGTGCTAAACATCCACAAATTCTGAGAGTCTGAAAACCTAAACACAATAACCCCCCGCACACACACACACACAGCTAATGAAGTGTAAACGATTGTCTCTGAAGACTTTGCCACAGAAATGGAATTTGCACCTTATGAAACATGTGACGAAGATGCACGCAGCTCTCGGCTTTAAAGGTGTCATTGTGTCTGCTTCAGTAAGCGAGGTGAATATTCACCCTGACAGTTCCCACAAAGAGCCTGAGCAGAAACAAAAGGAGCCCAAGTCCAGACGGACAGACAGACAGAAGACAGGAGAGCAGACAGGAAGTAGAGCAGACAGGAAGTAAAGCAGAACAGGAAGTAGAGCAGACAGGAAGTAGACCAGACAGGAGAGCAGACAGAGAGCAGACAGGAAGTGGAGCAGACAGAGGGCAGACAGGAAGTAGAGCAGACAGAGAGTAGACAGGAAGTAGACCAGACAGGAAGTAGACCAGACAGGA
>CAJRST010022223.1:21336663-21347151 GCA_907169785.1 Menidia menidia
ATTTACAGCTATATTAGGTCTTAGTTTGGAAAGGAACAGTATGAAATATACACTCAGTTTCCCTATTTGTCACCAAACACACAAAGTAGGCCCACAGGTGGTTAGCTTAGCACGGTTAGCTTAACACGGATAGCTTAACACGGTTAGCTTAGCACGGTTAGTTTAACATGGTTTTCCATATGAACTTTATCTTTCATGTTTCTTAATGCGTTCGGAGAGGTGTTTTAACCCTATAAAGCCAAATGTGTCATATGACTTATTGCACGCTAATTTGATCAAAATCATTTCTGTTTTTTTTCCTTCATATGTTGTTGAGGGGCCAAAGAAAGACTTCAGACTAAAAAAATCCAATATTCTTCCTATTTTTCTTGGATCCGGCTTTGAAGGGTTAAGTCTGTCTGTCCAGACCGTGTCGACATCAAATCACTCTGGTCACTTTTAAAAAGTACAAGACTTTTAAAAACAAAAACGTGCATTAACTCCTGCTAAAAGTCCGGTTGTTGGACTTCGCTTTTTCATTGGCTCGCTTAAATTTATCTGGGGCTTGTCAGGTTCTAGCTCCTTTACATGGATTTTTTCCACGAAAGGAGAACTCAGTAAATATCTTACTGAATAGTCTGAAAGCTGCTCTTCATAATGTCCACCTCACAGCCTGATTGACCACTAGCTACATCACCTGTATCACTGTAGCACGGGAAACAGTTCCAGGAGCCCCAAAGCCATTCATTTTGGCCATGCTGATTGGCTAAATATTTATTAATCTTCCCTAGCAACATTATTCAATTGGTTATTTCGCTGCACTTCGACTTTGAGTGCGCCCAAGAAGGGAAATGATACGTTCTGTGGGTGGAAATGCTCTGTTGAATGAGAGTCAATTGGTGGAAGTGTTGTTTTAATAATTCATATTACACGTACAGTGGGGGAAATAAGTATTTGACCCCTTGCTGATTTTGCAGGTTTGCCCTCTTACAAATAATGCAACGATCTATAACTTTAATCATATGTACATTCTAACAGTGAAAGACAGAATCCCAAAGAAAATTCCAGAAAATCACATCATATGAATTTATAAAAATTGATAACCATCTGATGAGGAAAAATAAGCATTCTTTGTAAGTGGGCAAACCTGCAAAATCAGCAAGGGCTCAAATACTTATTTCCCCCACTGTAGCCTGTGGGGGAAATCAATATATGTATGATCATTTTCTTTTCTATTCTATTTCTTTTCTATTTTATTCTTTCTGGTAACTTTCCACAAGTGAATATGTTAAAGGTTCTTTTTCTTTCTCGTGAGACTCGTTCCTACTTCTAGGTCTCAGAGAGGGTCTCCTTATACTTTACCTCTTACTGTTTTGGCTGGAGGATTGTTTGGTAAAGGTGCAGGTTACTCTATGATGGGAAACAGATTTTACCCCCCTTCTTGGGCTCAGAGAGGGGTATAAAATGAAATACTATGATTTTGTTTTACTTTGGAGCAGCTTGATACGTTGCTCTCACTTCATGAAGTTTCTCTTTAATACATTTTCTATCTCTTACTCTCTTAAACAGACTTAGACTTTTGCTTCAGAATTTCCACATCATAGCCACATACCATTAAGTAAAACTGACATTGATACTATTCTTAATATATAAGTGGGGGAAATAAGTATTTGACCCCTTGCTGATTTTTCAGGTTTGCCCACTTACAAAGAATGCTTATTTTTCCTCATCAGAAGGTTATCAATTTTTATTATTTCATGTGATGTGATTTTCTGGAATTTTCTTTGGGATTCTGTCTTTCACTGTTAGAATGTAGATATGATTAAAGTTATATATAAATAAGCATTCTTTGTAAGTGGGCAAACCTGCTAAATCAGCAAGGGGTCAAATACTTATTTCCCCCACTGTATATATTGTGACTTTTCCCCTCCACATCTAATGGGGGGGGGGCAGTTCTCTGGGTGTCAGAAGAACAGGGTGTCTCTGATTATCCGTTTTAATGGACGGGGATTTCTTTATTTCCTGTAGCAACACATGATCGTCCCTAATTCCACCACTCCTCTCACACCTGAGGGCCGGCCCCCTACTGCCCCCTGCTGGCCTGAGTAATAGTGCAGCTCTCACAGGGGGGCAGAAACGGCTGTAAACATTAAAAAAATTTAACAAAAGTCCGGCTTTTTTCATCCGTCCTTGTTTATTCAGATAATCAGGTCCAATATCTGTGAGACAATGATTCCAACAAGGGTAAAACTATAAACTCAACACCGGGGAGATAAAAAGCAGAGAACAAAACTAACTTGACAGAAGACGTTAGTAAACAACAAATACTTGAAGTTAAGTAAATCAAGAAAGATAAAAAATAAACTGAATTTGTTCTTTGTTCAGTGTTTAAAAATCCCCTTTTATTTGTTTTTTTTTAACATTTGCTAAGTGCATACATTTATCAGAATGTAATATTACAATGCACGATTGTGGATTATCTTTAAAAATGTCTAAAATAGGAAAAGAAATGGACATAAGTCAAGAAAGAACAAAAGTAACCTGAATTTATTATTTTTTCTGTGTTTAAAAATCCCCTTTTATTCAGTTTTTTAACATTTGCTAAATGCATACATTTATCAGAATGTAATATTACAATCCACAATTGTGTGGTATCTTTAAAAATGTCTAAAATAAGAAAAAAATGGACATGGACTTCTATTATCCATCATCTAACGTAGCTGGTGACTGCAGCCTATTGGGAGGCAGGAGGCCACTTTTAACCCTTTAAAGCCCGATCCAAGAATTAAACAAAACAGAAAATTACTTTTTTTGGTTTGAAGTCCTTATTTGGCCTTTTAATAAAATATGTAAAAAGAAAAAACAGAAATACAATTTTAATGTTAATAATTTATTACTATGCAATAAGTCAGGATTATTTTTTGCGTAGTCTTCTGCCCCCTGTTATCAGGTGTATCTGATTGTGTACAATAGGATTTTGAGCAAAGTTTTTACCATTAAATTATGCAAAAAGAGACAGACGCAAAACATTTCAGAAACCGTATGAATCAAATATGATACATTTGGCATTAGAGGGTTAATTTTTGCCTTCAAGCCGGAGGAAACTGATGAAACCTGGAGCGTTTGTTGCTTTAGACAGTGTTTAAAAAATGCAACTGCTATTAGCAAACAACATCCCAGAGCAACAGGTGAAAACAGCTCGTGAAAAAAGCTGTGTTAGATCGATAGGTCCCAACTCCTCCTATTGGGTAAAGAACCGGGCGTTATCAGGCACACACAACACCCGATACCCGCCACAGGTGGGCCCCATCTTCAGCAGCCTTAGCCCCAACAGTCAATAACAGGCTGGAGTCTCATTTAGAAAACACTGTTGGGATCTATACTGGAAGTGTGTGTACGCCCCAAAAGCTGAAAATGTCGGACACCAAAAGGAATCCAGGTTTCTAAAACCACGCGTACGCACACCAACACTCAGTTTCTCTTTTATAAATCCCACTTTCAAGCACCTCGTGAAAGTCAATTTGTTTAAATTATGGACTTTGACCCTGCCTAGCAACAAGTGATGGCTGAAATGTGATTGGCTAAATGCTTTAATATGAAAATACATGTCTGGAAGCAGCACAACCAGGGGAAAAGCTATGAAAGGCAGCGGACAGACCATTTGGAAATATTTAATATTAATCATGGACAAAATATAGTTAACATCAGTCTGTGATTCAGATATTTTCTTAGGCCAATAGAGAAGGCCTTGCAGGTCCTGACGGCCCACCACTGGTACCCAGAAAAAACCCACAGAAATACTGTAAGAACAGCAGAGTCCAGTGGGAGTCCACACGGGCCTCGCTCCTATCATTAGCTTCCCATTTCCTTATCAGAACCGCTAGTTCCCTGGTGTGCTAATGTAATGTCTGTGACAAGCTTTGGTCAAAATCCCATAAGGATGAAGCCCAATAGCAGTTCAGTCCCCCTGCCTAACCCTAACCCTAACCCTAACCCTAACCCTAACCCAAAACAGCCCCGTTCAGAGCACTCGCTTTGGAGTGCCTGTCTCTTTAAATGCAAATGAGACACAGGCAATCCACCCACTTCTTCCGGGAGGTGTGCCCACGTCGGCACGCTAACGCTACCATGCTAACGCTACCATGCTAACGCTACCATGCTAACGCTACCATGCTAATGCTCACGCTACCACAACGTCTCCACAGATAGGGGAGTAAGCTGAGGGGGGGGGGCAACATGCAGGTGAAAGGCTGGAATATTATAATGAGCTAGATAATATATAATAATATTAATATAATAATAATAATAATATTATAATGAGCTAGAGCTAGTGACGTCAGAAACTACCCACTCCTGAAACCTCCTGATTTATCTCCTGGATTCAGACTGAGGCAGCCCACAAAAACATGACTTAGTCATTTTTTTTTTCACACTTTGCCTGCTGATAGGCCCTCCACAGTCCCAAATGTACAGAATCAAAAGATTAAAAACTTGGTTTTGCATAATATGTGCCCTTTAAGGCCTTCCCTGTTTGTCCCCTGAACCCCCCAAAAAAGCCTTCAGCTCCTAGCACTCTGTGTCACGTTCAGATGGAGGAGGCAAACCTCTGGTAGACGGAGTGAGGAGGAGGAGGAGGAGGAGTTGATAATTATGTTTCTTATAGAGGGACCCAGAGAGAAAGGAGAGGTAGAGTTGCTAATAGCGTGTGTGATGTGGGTATTGATCAGTCCCACAGACTCAGAGGCGGGATGTGACTCCGTGACCCGACACTGTGGCTAATCGAAAACTAATTCCCCGTCTCCATCATCGCGGCCATCATCACCAGCACCATTGTGGACATGAACGTCCCATCACGATCGCTCCCAGACCAGCCGCGCTCATCTTTTCTTTTTTTTCTGCAGTTTTAGCCGCACATCGAACACACGGAGAGAATATCAACAGTCTGGACGGAGAGGACGGGGCCTCAGACCTTTTGCCTTCAGTTTTAGCACCTCGCTCCTCATCTGGAGAAGATCCAGATGGAACCAGGACCTGTGGAGCTCCTCTCTTCTCTTTCACCGATATTTTCCATTTTCTGTGATTCCGCTATAAAAAGTATTTGTAGTTTTTGATGAGGGGAACTGAAAACCAAGCTGCTGTTCAGGCCTGAACAGAAACAAGGCTGAGAAATTATTAACAAAACAGAACTAAAACACTCCAAAGGCGGAGGAGGTCTAAACTATGAAAATCCCTCCTTTAACCCTTTAAAGCCGGATCCAAGAAAAATAGGAAGAATATAGGATTTTTTTAATTTGAAGTCTTTCTTTGGGCCCTCAACAACATATGAAGAAAAAAACAGAAATTCTTTTGATCAAATTAGCGTGCAATAAGTCAAAAATGTATGTTGGTGTAGTCTTCTACTGGCTGTTATCAGGTATATCTGAATGTGTACAACAGGGGTTTGAGCAAAGCTTTTACCACTGAATGATGCAAAAAGCCTCAGATCCAAAAGACTTCAGAAACTGTATGAATGAAATATGACACATTTGGCATTATAGGGTTAACGGAGGCAAAACAAGGCTGTGAAAATGACTTACAGACAAAAGATCGCTCCACTAATCAGAGGAAAATAAACTATCAACATTTAGAGAAAATAATAACCATGAAGACCATGAAACAGTCCAACAGATAAACTCTCCACCAGGAGGAAAAACCAAAAGGCTACCAAACCTCCACAGGGCTTTGAAAGGTCAATTAACTAACTAACTAACTAACTAACTAACTAACTAACTAACTAACTAACTAACTAACTAACTAACTAACTAACTGACTGACTGACTGACTGACTGACTGGCTGACTGACTGACTGACTGACTGACTGACTGACTGACTGACTGACTGACTAACTAACTAACTAACTAACTAACTAACTAAGTAACTAACTAAGTAACTAATTGACTGACTGACTGACTAACTAACTAAGTAACTAACTAACTGGCTGACTGACTGACTGACTGACTGACTGACTGACTGACTAACTAACTAACTGACTGACTGACTAACTAACGAACTAACTAACTAACTAACTAACTAACTAACTAACTAACTAACTAACTAACTAACTAACTAACTAACTAACTAACTAACTAACCAAAGCTCTCTCCTGGAGAAGGGGGACACAGTCAGGACGAGGGAGGACAGACTCCCAGCACGAGAGGAGCTTTTGGAGACTCCATTTTTTGTGACTCCGCTATTAAAAGTATTTGTTGTTTTTGATGAGGGGAACTGAAAACCAAGCTGCTGGTCAGGGCCGGACTCCACCGGAGAACCAGCCGGACCAGCTCTTGTTCTGCCACCTGCACCCTCCAAAATAAAAGCCCTGATGTGTGTGGACCACCAGGCTCTCCCACGTATCGACGATTATCTCCATACGCAGCCTCCCGCCCGACAGCTCCCCGATGAAGATGAAGATGATGATGATGAAGATGATGATGCTTTTGTCTGTCTGACTCCATCTCTCTGCTGTCCATTAGGGAAGGTGTCTCTCCGGGTCGATACGTGGCGGCGTGATGTTCGGGCGACGCCCACCTCTCTGTAAACATCCAATTATAGACCTTCTGGCTCCCGGCTGACCTCTGACCCCGCTCACTGCCTGTGTGTGTGTGTGTGTGTGTGTGTGTGTGTGTGTGTGTGTGTGGGTCTCAGACCGAGCACGCCGGGCCGATTACGGTGTCGATAAGTGGGTTTATTGGCCGGGGGCGGAGAGGGGGCTTCTCCCCGGAGTTGAAAAGGCGTTTTGAGGCACTTTGTTGTGAGGCGGCGCCCAGACGAGGACTGTAATCAGATCTGTGTCTGCAGAACAATGTTCGGGCCGAATAATGAGCCAGAAATCACAGGGTAAAAGAGCCTCCACACGCGATCAATGCTTCTGACGGCTGACAGGGAGAAAAACGGAGATGAAGACCTCTGAAGGCCTCTGGAACAAAGTCAGGAGGATTAGAATGGAGACAATCTTCAAAACTGTTATAATAATAACTTCAGACCAACAGGTCATAGAAAAGTTCTTTAACCCTGTAATGCCAAATGTATCATATCTGATTTATGCGGTTTCTGAAATGTTTTGCGTCTGACACCTTTTGCATAATTTAATGGTAAAAACTTTGCTCAAAATCCTATTGTACACAATCAGATACACCTGATAACAGGGGGCAGAAGACTACACAAAAAATAATCTCTACTTATCGCATAGTAATAAATTATTAATGTTAAACATGTATTTCTGTTTTTTCTTTTTACATATTTTGTTAAAAGGCCAAATAAAGACTTCAAACCAAAAAAAGTCATTTTCTGTTTTGTTTTATTCTTGGATCAGGCTTTAAAGGGTTAAGTTGTGAAGTCAACTTTAATTATCCGTCCAGTGGCTCTCTGGACACAGCAGGGGATGGAGAGGCGCCTCTTCCCGGCTGAACCTCCTCCCTTCCCCCCTCCACGACCTACCTGGCGAGGAGAAGGATGATTTCTACTAAAATCTTTTAAAAAGGGGTCTGTCAGGACGCAGATACAGGAATCAACAGGCTATGAAATGTCATTGTTCAGGGCAAAGCGTTCCTCAGCCAGAGGCCACAAGGCCGAGAAATTAAAAACAAAATCCCTCCAAAGGCGGAGGAGGTCTAAACTAGATAGATAGATAGATAGATAGATAGATAGATAGATAGATAGATAGATAGATAGATAGATAGATAGATAGATAGATAGATATACATTTTCACACTGCTTCTATAATTTGATTCTAAATGTTTCGTTTTCAAGAAAGAAGTCACTTAACCTCCTGAGACCCGAGCTTTTATTTGGCATGCATTTTAGCTTTTTTTTTAAAGATATATGAGATACATATTTAATTAAATGTTTTTACAATTTTGTTCTGACAGTCCCATTGACTCATTTACAGTTTTTCTATTACACAATAAGAACATGATTGGATGGAAATGTATAAAACCATTTTACTTTAGATTTCAAACAGTGTCTGATAGCATCTGCTATGAGGTCAAGAGGTCAAAGCTGAAAGAAAAAAAAAAGTATCATGGTAAAGAGAGACAAAAATGCAACGTCCTCTTATGAGGACACAGGGTCTCAGGAGGTTAATCCAGTTTCTGAAGGCCTCGTTAGCTTCCAAAGCTTTGTGGGAGAAACACCAGATGATCTAGGGTTAAGTAGGAATGCTGATGATTGTTCACAAGGCCGTAAATCAGCACATAATCTTTGGTTACGATTAAGTCATGTTGTTACAGACTGTGTAACAGAGCAGGAACCAAACAGGTTCAACTGGTCCTAAAGGAAGGTTCCAGGAATGGAAATGATGATGATGATGAAGGATGGTATGAGGAGAATTAACATCCAGGTGGTTTTGTAACAGAAACAGACTCATAACGGGGTTAGGAAGGGTTCCTGATTCAGGGGATTTGTGGTTGTTGTTTTTTAAATAATCCTGGAATTCTATATGAAAGTCATAAGATCATTTCTAGTATGTAACATTTCCTATGAAGTCCATTTGACTGCTCCTTTAGATAAGGAGCAGTGAGTGGGCAGAAGCCAGTGAGGAGCCTTTCCAGTGACTGACCAGCCAGCAGCAGAAAATCTGACTAATGACTTTTCAATGGTCTTTAATTTTCCATTTAGAGGGAGAGAAAATGTCAGGGCCAATGGAAAGGTTAATGTAACTTTCACCCACTAATAAACATCAAAGAACAATGGAATTAAAACCGTTTTTAATTCACTGGACACATAGAATTTAAACACAAAAATATCACAACAACAAAAAAAAACAAAACAATTAAATAGGAAATGAATTAAACAGGCTTTCAAAACCAGATCTGTTTTCAGCAGATTTGGCCAAAGATTGATACGGGTACCATTGTTTAATACGTACAACAATAAATAGATCTGCTATCAGAGACTGTCCAGAAGATGTAGAGATTTCCTAAACATTTAAGAACCTGCTGAACACATTTATGATGAATGGCCAATGCCTTAACAGGAAATAGAGAAACAAATGATTTGTTCTAACTGGTAGCAGGAAATAAAACTGTGTGTTTTGGAGCCACATGAATAATACTAATCTATATTTTCACCAATAACTACTTAATCAAGTTCACACCTCAGGAAACCATGAAACTGGACTCCTTCAGAGTAGGACAACATGACGTTTTCATTTTTATGTTCGAGGGCTGCTGGACTACAGGGGAAAAAAAGCTTTTTTCCATTTTTCAGTGTTCAAATTACTATCACTCATTATTCACTTTACTATTATTCATGATTTACTTTACTATTATTCGCTTTACTATTATTCATTATTTACTTTACTATTATTCATTATTCACTTTACTATTATTCATTATTTACTTTACTATTATTCATTATTTACTTTACTATTATTCATTACTAACTTTACTATTATTCACTACTAACTTTACTATTATCCATGAATGACTTTACTATTATTCATTTTACTATTATTCATTATTTACTTTACTATTATTCATTATTTACTTTACTATTATTCATTATTTACTTTACTATTATTCATTACTAACTTTACTATTATTCACTACTAACTTTACTATTATCCATGAATGACTTTACTATTATTCACTTTACTATTATTCATTATTTACTTTACTATTATTCATTATTTACTTTACTATTATTCATTATTAACTTCACTATTATTCACTATTCACTTTAGTATTTTTCATTTTTTACTTTACTATTATTCGCTTTACTATTATTCATTACTAACTTTACTAGTATTGACTTTACTATTATTCATTACTAACTTTACTATTATTCATTATTCACTTTACTATTATTCATTACTAACTTTACTATTATTCATTATTCACTTTACTATTATTCATTATTAACTTTATTATTATTCATTACTAACTTTACTATTTTTAATGAGAGATCTGGTATGTCGATCCTGTAAACATCTATAGTTTGGAAAAATAAGAACTAGAATCCAACATTCAAACAGAGATCCTTTAATCTGAATATCAAACAGAAATCTATCAGAGACACAGAGAGAATCATTAGAGTCTCTGTTAACCTAACATGATGTTTCTGGACCGGGAGGAAGCTGTGGAACCCACTTACAGACGGGGAGAACATTTCTGTCCATCCACACAGAAAGAACTCCTAATAATGTAATTCTGCAGATGTTTGGGCAGATTTCTGTTTCCCAGATGTGAGAAATGAACTCAGATACAAAAACAGGGACATGCCTCGTGTGTGAAATTTAAATCAGTTTCTTTCAGATAAACAGATTCAGGAGTAACTTTTTAAAAAAGCAACAAACACTTAAATGTTATTAAATTGTTGTTTGAGGTCATCTGACAAGGCTGTGAAAGTAATTTTCACAGCCTTGTTTTGCCTTCGTTAAAGTAGGGATTTTAATCTCAGTAAAGTTTCATAGTATAGTTCATAGTATCTATCTATCTATCTATCTATCTATCTATCTATCTATCTATCTAT
>CAJRST010022223.1:21432828-21485460 GCA_907169785.1 Menidia menidia
GATCCTCCTGTACTCCCATTCCCACCAGCTGTGCAGCAGCTCTTTGTGTTGTCTTTGCTCAGCCTGAAAAGGACACATGGGGGTCTGCTGCCATATTGTAGTTGTGGCTGCTGAGTCAGAGACCTTGGTCGACCAATCGTCGGCTATAGAGGCTGGATTTGGGATGTGGAACGTCACATCTCTGGGGTGGATGGAGCCCGAGTTGGTGTGTGATGCTGAGAGGTTCCAGCTAGAAATAACCAGACTCGCCTCGATGCTCAGCTCTGGTTCTGGAACCAGTCTTCTTCTCCAGTTGGGTTAGACACTGCTCTATTCTAGAGTTCCTCTGGTGAGAGGCACCGAGCAGGAGTGCCCATGACATTTTTTAATCCGAGTGGGCCAGACTCCGCACCTCCATTGCTGAAGCGGCTTCAAGGAGCTCCGGGTTTTCATAGAAACAACCTTCAAACCTGCTGGTTGGTGTGTAACGATTGGTTGGACTTTTGGGTACACTTACGCTTAACTGGGCTTAATAAGATAAAATAAAGATGTATTTTATTGATCCCTGACTTTAAATTATCACCCTTATCCTTATCCTATAATCAGAAAAATAAGTAGCATTTGACATGAATTCATCTGCATTGTGGAACAAGATACATAATTAAGTGAAATATTCACCAATTATAAATATTTATTACATGCATTGTTGCCAGCAATTCAGAAGTTCTGGGTTTTTGTGTTTGTGCGCTGTTTTTGTTCTGTTTAAAAAATAAAAGGTTTTACAGAGGAAGGTAAACAGCTTTTGTTTTTCAGCAGAAATGGATCTTACCTTCAGGTTTGGAATTTTTCCCTCCCATAACGGATGGAAACTAAAAGAGAAACATGTAAAACGATTAAGAATCGCTGATTCATGTCAGCCAAGAACCATGTCGTGGTTAGCACAACCACTGGATAGAAAACAGATGGATGGATGTTTGACATTGTTTCCTCGTTCCAAGTCTATTTAAGTTCCATCTCTTTCTTGTCTTTCTGTGTCTTCTTCTGGTTTCCGTCCTATGATTGGCTGTGTTTCTGCTAACTTGACTGTCATTCGTCTTCCTCTCACCAACTTATTTCCTTTCAGCTTTGCTCCCTGTCACACCTGTCCTGTATCCACTACTCACTCTCTCCTCCAATATTGAGGCTTCTCCAGTCCACTCTTTCTTTGTTAGAGCCTGTATGCCATCTCTGTGTTCGTTGTGCTTCCGTTGCCATGTTTTGTGGTTGAGTTCAGTTCCCCTTCGTTTTGAGGGTTAAACTTCTGTGGAATAGCAGCTCTGGCTGCACATTTTGTTCTTTGTGTAACTAAATCTAGCCCGTTAGGTCCTGTTCCTGCATTTGGATTCTCCACTCCTTGTTATAACCGCCAACCGTGACATCAAGAATATACATACATAAGTCAAACAAGTTATTTTAAATAACTAAAAAGATGGCTTAAACAGCAGAGTTAAAAGAAGATAGATTCAGTTTTATTCAACAGCTACATCAAACTGACACTTTGGACAAAACCCTACTCTATATAGTAGGGAACTCTGCATCTTTAAGTTTTCCCCCAAATAGCTGCCTGCATTTATCTTTTAGTATCACCACTCGTCTATTTCCTGTTTTCCTGTTACAGCTCAAAAAGCTGATGGCTCATAGTTGTACAATAGCTCACAAATCATTTCTGGGAACATCTTCTCATAGAATTAATCCTATACTGATGTTTCTATGTTCTGTAAATAGTCAAAGCACAGAAAGTCCTACCTGTGTTATCCATCAGTCAGTAAGTGTGGTGGTTCAGTGTTAAACAGCAGGAAGGTGGAGGAACACCATCATGATATCAGAGATCCTCCCACTTTAAGGTCAGATGACTTCAGAGAAACAAAGCAGTTTGTCTCCTTTGGACTTTAATAACCTTCAAGTATTTGTAGGTTTCTGCTCAACAGGTTTGTTGCTATTTAAACAAGCTGCTCCTGAATTTGTTTATCTGAGACAAACTGACTTTAATTTTTCTCAAACATGAGGTGTGTCCCTGTTTTTCTATCTAAGTTCATTTCACACATCTGGGAAACAGAAATCTGCCCAAACATCTGCAGGATTACATTATTAGGGGTTCTTTCTGTGTGGGTGAACAGAAATGTTCTCCCCGTCTATGAGTGGGTTCTCCAACTTCCTCCCAGTCCAGAAACATCATGTGATGTAGTTCTAGGATTTATTAGTCAAAACCTTTGATGTCCACTGTAACTATAAACCATATCTCTCACATAAATCACATGACGAGTGGCACACCCTGTGGTCCTTTTCTTGGTCTCTCTTTTCCTCTTTTGTTCACTTTGTCTCAGAACAACAGCAAATAATTTCCCTCTGGGATTATTAAAGTATTTCTGATTCTGATTCCGATTCTGAACAGGTATGGACTCTGTTTATTCTGAGTTTATTCCATCATTTACTGTTATGATGATATAAAGAGATTCATACATGTGAGACACATTTTGGATGGTTAACAGCTGCATCATGTTTTAAATTTCTTTAAGAGTTTTTGTTCTTTAATGTCTGCAGTTTGTGATTCATGATACATGTCTAATCTGGACTGAAACTACATCTGTGGATGTAAGGCAGCGTCATGAGGAGTAAATTACTTAATAACTACTAAACCTTAAAGCTGTATTTAAATTCTATTATTCTGACAGCTGCTTCTGTCCATGGAGACAGAAAGAGGACCTGAACATCAGAATGTGCAGGCAGAAGTAAAAAAGACAAAAAACTGATATATTTAATTAATAAATCACAGAAAGAAGAAGCTGATGTAAAAAATTTACTGAAGCAGAAACCTGAGAAGAAACTGTTCCTGAGTGAAGGAAACAGAGATTATTGCCACAGATGGTGGCAGAGAAGGTTCATATGTGGAACCCCTTAACTGGAAAAACTCTTCAAAGCTAAAAAGAAAACAAAGTAGAGCAGCACATCACAAACATCCTGACTCAAATGTGACCAGCAGAACTAAACTCCAGCAGAACCAGAAAAACTTCTACATCTACTGGAGAGCTGCTGGGTTCATTTGACAGGAATGAATTATTCTTAATCATTTTAAATGTTTTTTTCTGTTATTTTCCAGCAGCTATGGGAGGGAAGAATTCCAAACATTCTGAAAGTAAGATCCATTTCTACTGGAAATTTGAAAAAATAAAAAATTCTTGATGATAATTTCTAATATTCTCTGTGTTTGGGTATACTCTGTACCTTAATTCTAATGTAGATCAAACAAAATTATTCTTTTGTTTTCTAAAGAAAAAGTAATATAATAAAAACCTATTTGATATCAGATGAGCAGATTCCAGATGGAAGTTGCCTCTGCAAACCAAAACCCCACAATGAGTCCATTTAAGCCTATTTTAAGACCTCTGAATTTTATACAGTAAATTCTATCAGTCTTTGTAAAGTCATGGCAGAAGGAAAAGGTCTGTGTTGTGTGAGGAACAGAGGAGAAATGAGCAGGAAATTTGTGTTGGAAAAGTTAAAACTTTTCATTCTGAACTAATGTGCCTGAAATAAAAAAAAGAAATGTTGTTTCAAAGACATTAATTAATGTAAAAAACAACTAATCCAACATGACAAAATACTTTTCAGGGAAATAGTTTCAAATTAAAATATCAGAGTTTGGGTTCTTTATATTGGTATATTTACTAAAATAACTTAATTGACAGCCACCATAGTTTAATTAATCCTGAAAAAGTTTGGCAGCAAGTTGTTTCATATCTGAAATTATTTTCTGATTGGTAAAGAAGACCAACGCTGATGTTTACAGACACCAAACAGAAGTGAGGAAATGTCCTGAACAGAACCACAGCACAGTTTTGTTTTCCACATGATGGTGACATGTATATTTATTGATTAAAATGTTTCCAGAAGACCCAAAAAATCAGCTATCTCCACTCCTTGACGACGACTGGAGGAAATTTTCATGGGAGTGAGTATGAATTTATCATGTGTCTATAATATGTTATTGATGTTCTGTGTTAGTGGAAAAAGGTAATTTTATAAACAAATCTTCTATTTACAGCGACACAGAAGAAAATCAAAACTATGTCGAAAATTTCCAACCTAAGAACAACGAGCAGCTCAGAGTGATGTTTTGTGGACCAGTCGGTGCCGGGAAGTCCAGCTTCATCACCTCTGTCATGAGTGTCATTGAAGGCCGTTTGGTATCTGGTGCTTTTGCCAATTCAAAAACCAATGATGGAAGCTTCACCAAAATGGTAAGAAGACATTTAACTGAGTGAATTAACTGAGAAAAACTGCTTTCTGACTCCATCAACCACTCCACTCAAACCCCTTCACCACAGTAAGGTAGCAGCCCAGGGAGGGGAGACTTACCCCAACAGTGTTTTTGTATTGATTTAAATTCATCTGACATTCATGGAGATCTTCTTTTTATATTAAGAGCTACAGGGGTTGGAAAATGAAACTGAAACACCTGGTTTTAGACTACAATAATTTATTAGTATGGTGTAGGGCTTCCTTTTGCGGCCAATACAGCGTCAATTCGTCTTGGGAATGACTCGCTCCTCCAAAACACCCCAAAGTGGCTCAATAATATTGAGATCTGGTGACTGTGCAGGCCATGGGAGATGTTCAACTTCACTTTCATGTTCATCAAACCAATCTTTCACCAGTTTTGCTGTGTGTATTGGTGCATTGTCATCCTGATACACGGCACCTCGTTCAGGATACAGTGTTTGAACCATTGGATGCACATGGTCCTCCAGAATGGTTCGGTAGTCCTTGGCAGTGACGCGCCCATCTAGCACAAGTATGGGGCCAAGGGAATGCCATGATATGGCAGCCCAAACCATCACTGATCCACCCCCATGCTTCACTCTGGGCATGCAACAGTCTGGGTGGTACACTTCTTTGTGTCAGGGTGGTGGGTTTTGAGGGAGGACTCAGGCGCGGAGATGACGGAAAAACAGGGTTTATTGTAACTAAATACTCAAAAGGGTGGAAGTCCAGACAAGGGTCAAAAACAAGGCTGTGTACACAACAGGTAATCAAGACATTTCGAGACACCAGACATTCCCCCAGACGTGACACTTTGGGGCTTCTCCACACCGTAACTCTCCCGGATGTGGGGAAAAAAGTAAAGGCGGACTCATCAGAGAACAATACATGTTTCACATTGTCCACATCCCAAGATTTGTGCTCCTTGCACCATTGAAACCGACGTTTGGCATTGGTAGAGTGACCAAAGGTTTGGTTATAGCAGCCCGGTCGTGTATATTGACCCTGTGGAGCTCCCGATGGACAGTTTTGGTGGAAACAGGAGAGTTGAGGTGCACATTTAATTCTGCTGTGATTTGGCAGCCGTGGTTTTATGTTTTTTGGATACAATCCGGGTTAGCACCCGAACATCCCTTTCAGACAGCTTCCTCTTGCGTCCACCGTTAATCCTGTTGGATGTGGTTCGTCCTTCTTGGTGGTATGCTGACATTACCCTGGATACCGTGGCTCTTGACACATCACAAAGACTTGCTGTCTTGGTCACAGATGCGCCAGCAAGACGTGCACCAACAATTAGTCCTCTTTTGAACTCTGCTATGTCACCCATAATGTTGTGTGCATTGCAATATTTTGAGCAAAACTGTTCTATTACCCTGCTAATTGGACCTTCACAGTCTGCTCTTATTGGTTCAATGTGAAATTAATGAAGATTGGCCACCAGGCTGGTCAAATTTAGCCATGAATCCTCCCACACTAAAATGAGAGGTGTTTCGGTTTCATTGTGCAACCCCTGTAGTTTGTCTGCACACAAATCACCCACTTCTATAAACTGTATTATAGTTCCTCTTAATCTGACCTCATATATATATCTAAGCTTTGTTCAGTCAGCTATAATCATGTACAATGTACATGTCTGATTTTTGTGTGTCCGTGGTATAATGGATGTGCAATGTTCCACAGCATGATGCAGGTCACTCCTCCAACTAAGGAGAATGTCATCTGTTAGCTTTTCCTTCCAAACACACACAGATATGATGCAGTAACAGAAGGGAAAAGCAGTATCTGTTTCTCCTGTTTGGGTTAAACATGAGGTGACCACTGTATGAGAAGGATTAAAGAGGGGAGGACTGACCCATCTGTGGGTGGGTGTGGAGCAGATCTGTGTTCTGACCCCAGAGTTCAGAGACAAAAGGGACTAACATTATTAAAGCTTCAGACACTGATACTATAAAACTCTGTGTCGTCTGAGTAACTAACAATGACACATAAGTCTGTTTTTTCTTCATATGCTTCAGTATAGGGCTCATGAGATAAGAAAAGAGAATGGAGACGTCTTACCCTTTGTCGTCTGTGACACCATGGGTTTGGAGTCTATAAACAAAAAAGATCCACTTGTGGAGGACATCCAGCTGGCCCTCAAAGGGCGCATGAAGGAAAATTACGAGGTAACAATCGATCTCTAAATAAATCACTTAACATAGACATGTTAAAACATATCTAATGCAGAAAAAACTTCTACTTTTGTTAAATTGATCTCTTTGGTTTTCAGTTTAATCCGTCATCACCGCTGTCAGAAGATAGTCCATTCTACAACCCTAACCCAGGTCCAGAGGATAAAGTTCATGTCCTGGTTTTTGTTGTTAATGGAAATTCTTCAGAAATTCCAGAAACCATTTTGGAAAACATGACGGAGATCAGAAAGGCAGCCAGTAGGCTGGGTAAGAGCTCACAGTGAGCAGCCTGTTATTCACACAGTGACTTCAGCTCAGGGGAAGTCATGGGTGATCCAGTAAAACAGCTGTTTCAGCCTGTTTGAGAGAACAGACACTGAAACTTTAAAACATTAAGTGAAGTGAAATTAGCAATCCTGTCCACTGACCACTCCACCAAAGTCCTGCTTTACTGTCTTTCTGATAGCTGATTTCTGTTCTCCTCCTTTACCACTTCCTCTCTTCACTTAACACCCTGCTAATCTCTGTCTGTACCTTCAGGGTTGTTGTAATTGGGAGGTCCTGGCAGCCCAGAAAAACACAGATCAAACTCACAAGACTTGGTGAGACTTAAAACCAAGTGAAACCAAGCAAAGTCAGCTTTCTTTGTCTTCCAGCCACGGCCAAACCAATCACCCAAATGGGCCCTGTCTATTTTTGTCCTCCTTGCAGCTTCAACTTTTCAATTCAATTACATGTAATTAACAAAGCATCAAATATCATCTATTGGCACTACTTGTAACATGATCGCAATACAATTAATCCCATTTCTTTATAATCAAAATAAGTCCAATTCCTCCAGGACCAATTAAAAAAAGGATTCCTATCAAAGGAAACCAACAGATGGTTCTGAAACTATTCTCTGATCCAATCCTCATCCTGAACCAGAAACAGGAACAAACTTTTACCAGAACCAGAACCATATGGGGCTTCTAGGGGCTGAGAGGACATAATGAGGAGCAAACCAGCACTGTGTCACCAGGCCAGACAAACCTGCTGAGAGAGAGGGAGGAGAGATGCATCAGCTCCTACCCCCCCCCGCCTCTGTCTGTAGGCAAGTCTTTCCAAACCTTGGTCCTCAGGGCACAGTTTCCAGCTCCAGCACTCCAGATTTAAATGAACGGGTCTCATCAGCCTTCTGTAGAGTTTAAAGAGCTGAAGAGTTGTCCCATTTATTTTAATTGTCTGTGCTGGAGACCTTAAAACATGCAGATCAATGTGCCCTGAGAACCAGGGGTTTGAAACACTTAAGAGTTATGCTTTAAGTGAGACAATGAGTGAGACAAAGTTTCTTGATGCTTAGATAAGATTGATCTTGACTTAAAAGTATTTTATTTGAAGGCAACAGCATTCGAGGCACAGGTCACAGAGTAAAACCCGAGTAACGGTGCTGATGATGTTATATATTATAAACAATAAGATAAGAAAGAACGAGCTGTCTCTTGACTGCTGCACACATAAAGACTTTAGTTTGCATATTATTTAGGAAACAACTTGCTATATGGAATAACCAAGAACATGTTTTACAGAACTCAGGAAGAAAAGCCCATGTTCCAGATAAAACAGGATGTTTGAGTCTCACTTCATCAGGCCTGGAAACTCACTCCCATATTTGACCAGTACATGATGTCTCAGGCAAAAATGCACAAAAGAAGAGATTATAAAAATGTGCTCCATTACAAGTTCATAGATATATATAACTGAGTAACTTCAGCATAACATATGAGGTTTATGCCGTGCAAACCTAAATGGGAAATAAATCAACTTTAATCAAAGTTTCAGAACATTCAGGTGTGAGCCATATCCCTAAAACATGCTTTATGAGATCTGTAGATCAAGGTATGATGTATCATTTAGCATTTTATAACAATATTCTCACTCTGTGTGTTTCTTCATGCCAGGATTGTAAAAGTCCAGCATCTCATTTTCTTGTCTGTTACAGTCATTCACCTTTAAATCTTTTCATTTATTCTTATCATTTTGCCCTTCACTCTTTCTCTGCTCCCTGAAAAAAGTGGATTATAAACTGCTTCTGGATATATTGATGAGCTTTCTCTGGACATCTATGTTAAAGTTGGATTACATTACCTATTTAGTTATTTTCGGTACCTGCAGGGATTCCTCAGGTGGCTGTTGTCACCCACATCGATGAGGCTTGTAAAGAAATTGATGAGAACCTGAAGAATGTCTATAAGAGCAGGTTCCTGAAGACCAAGGTGGGTTTCTTTAGGTTACAGATTTTATCCAGGAACAGAACGTGTGATATAACTTTCAATTTCTTCAGGACACTCTCTGTATTCAAACTTTTTCTTTCCCTTTTAGATGATGGAGATCAGCTCCGGTACTGGTCTTCCTCTGAACTGCATCTTGCCTGTGAAAAACTACAGCAAAGAAAACAAAATGCAACCTGACATCAACGCACTGATTCTGAGCGCCATGAGGCAGATCCTGGAGTTTGGAAATGACTTTGTCAGGGAAATGGAAAGAAATCTTGTTCCAAAACGAAGAGATGATTAGAAAGTTTTGGCACATAGTGACATGAGATAAATATGTCACATGTTGACAGTTTACAAATTAGCTTTTGTGTTTGTATCTGAATCAATATGATCCAACAGAAAGACATTATTGTATGCAAACATTAATCTAGTAGTCTCTTATCTGATCATTTAGAAAAATGTAAACAATCAGTTTGGTATGAGATGCTGTAACTGCTGATTAGGGATGAAAATAAGTGAAAAGTGTCAAACTTGTCAGTGGAGTGAAGAAGGTGAAGCCTGTAAGGAGGCTGACAGCTGATGCTGGAGGGGATTCCTCACAGGTTTCAAGATGAAACAGCTCCTCTTAAGGTTCTGTTAAACTCTACTGTCTTCGATGGAAATCAGAATTCAAACTGCTCAGCGGATCTGTCTCATCTATTCTTTGTCTCATAAAAATTCAATAAAATGTGATAACAGCAGCAGAGCAGCTCAGAGTCGTATATTCAGTAGGAATCTTTGTGCTTTTCCTCTGACTGGAGGAAGAGACACTAATGAACAGCTAACTATGCCTCAGAATACAGAATCTGGTCTACTAAGCCTGTGAACTGGTGAGGACTTAAGCCAGACAATACATGCCTTTCCTGGAACAAAAGCAGAGTTTGAGCCAGGGGAACCAGAACCTTTCAAGAAAAGAGATGATTGCAAGAGAAAAGACAATCAAAATCATCTCCATTGAATTGATACTAAAAGGAAATTGACCAACCAGGGGTCACTCAGTACAAGGAACATGAACCCTAACCCTAAAAAAGACTATCCCTAACTCACTGGTAGTGGAGACATCCACTACCAACATCTGTCAATCAATCAATCAATCAATCAATCAATCTTTATTTATATAGCACTTTACAACAACCAGAGCTGACCACAGTGCTTTACAGTAATTAAAACAGATCAAACAATCAAAATATATAAAATATACAAAGACAAATGCATTGGTGAAAGAACACAGTTTACAGTGATTTTAAGTGCAAAACGCCATTCTGAACAAATGTGTTTTAAGTTTAGCTTTGAATAGAGGGAGGTCAGTGATTGTACGTAACTCAGTGGGCAGAGAGTTCCACAGTTTAGGTCCTGCCACTGCAAAAGAGCGGTCACCCCACTGCTTGAACCTGGACCGTGGGACCTCCAGCAGATGTTGACCAGCAGACCGAAGTGATCTGCCGGGCTGATTTCACTGATATACGGAGGCGCAAGGCCATTAACTGCTCGAAAAACAAACATGAGTATTTTAAATTGAATCCTGTACTGTGCTGGGAACCAGTGTAGGGAGTGGAGGACAGGTGTGATGTGGTCATGTTTACGGGTGTTGGTCAGGAATCGGGCAGCTGCATTCTGTACCAGCTGAAGGCAATGGAGGGATGTTTGATTTAGTCCAAAGTACAGAGCATTGCAATAATCCAAACGGGGGCTAACAAAGGCATGGATGGCTCTTTCGAGGTCACAGCAGCTCAGGAAGGGTTTCACCTTAGCAAGAAGGCGAGGCTGAAAAAAGCTTGCCTTCACTAACGTATTAACCTGTTGGTCGAACTTTAAGCTGGAGTCCAATTTTACTCCGAGATTTTTAATCACATGAGAACAATGGGGGGCCAGAGAACCACAACTAGGTGACATATGTATATCTGTCTTACCAAACAAAATGCACTCTCTGACCACAGCATGCTTAAACACAGATGGAACAAACCCTGAGCTGAAGCAGCTGTCAATAAATGTTAGGAGACTTTGGCCCACTGCATTAAAGGCTTGTTTAAGCACCCTGGATGGAATAATGTCCAGTGGACAGTTGGTAGGTCTTATCCCCTGGACCACCTCATACAGAAGGGATAGAGACACTGGCTCAAACACATCAAGCATAGCAGAAGGTACAACAGAAGAACACAAGTTAATAACATTAGCTGTATTGTCAATACTCTGTCTGACAGAGGCCACTTTGTCAACAAAACAATGCAAAAACTCATTACAGGTTGACCTGATATGTTTCTGAAAACATTACTGGGTGGGTTTGTAACCGACTGAATAGATTTATAAATAACACCTGAGGGCGGTTACAGCTGGTGGAAATGACATGTCTGAGGGAGCAGTTTCTTTCATGAGCCTCAAATGAGCTGAAGCTCAAGAAGAGAGCAACCGAAGGAAATACATGTGAGGTGTTAAGGTTTGGAGGAAGAAACGTATGTACCAAGTTGTCTGATGTAATGTGTGATGTCCGGACTGCATAATTACACCAGAACAGATCAACTAAAACTCTGACAGAAATCATTCATTAAGAGTTTTTGCTCCTTTTCTGTCTAAAGTTTTACGAATACTTGATGCTTCTGTTGTTCTGCAACAAACTGAACAAAATCGGAAAAGGCAAACAAAGAAAAGGACCACAGGGTGTGTCACTCTGTCACGGGTTCGTTCAAAAATATAACAAAAATTATGGCCAAGCCGAAAACTATTGGTTGTGATTTTTCTTTTTATTGCTCCCAAGGTGAAAACAATGAAACAAAAACCAAGGACTACTTTACAGGACTATTTACAGGACTATTTACAGGACTATTTACAAAACAACTTACTAGGACAGCCAACACCACCATCAGATCCAGCACTCTCTCCAAATGAGTTCAGCTCCCCTTTAAATACCCCTATAGCCCCTCCCCCGGGTAAACCAAAAGACCAATTAAGGGGTTGTTAAGGATAAAACAAAATAACAAAACTCCAAACTCAGTTTCCCACATAGAAACTCAAAATAAACCAAAATGACTCCATAAAGTCTTCAAAACATCCTAAACATAAACAATATGAAAAATACAAGACAAAACGCCAAAAAATGGTTACGTCCGCGGTCACGTGACTTGCCAAGCGCGCTACTCTGCGCTATTTCTAACGTGATGTGGCAGTGCCCCTGTCACGACCACTGGTCCGGGCAACAGAGAACCCAAAAGCACGACAAGGCAAACAGGAAAATAGTGTGGGAAAAACGCTTTACTCAGTCCAAGAAACAGGCAGGGGTCAAAACCAGGAGATCAGTTGAACAGGCAAACAAATCCGACAAGGGGCAGGCAGGTATCCAAAATCCAGAGAGGCAAACGAGAGGTCAAAACGGGCAGGCAGAACAAGAGAACGCTGGAATGCTTGGAACGGAATGACACAAGACAATCTGGCAGGGGACAAAGTGGAAAGGGAGTGGTATTAATACTGGAGGCCAAATGAGTTAATGAGCAGCAGGTGAGGAGATGGGCGGAGAGAAGCAGGTGAGGGGGAATGAGTAATTGCATGACAGGGAAAGGCCAGATCTGAAATGACAGGAGAATTAATGATCAAAACCAAAACAAACTTGATGCTGAAGTAACTACGTTACAGCCCCGGTTTGGCCCCTGGACCCGGAACAGCGGGAACGCGCAGAGGTGAGAGGTGAGTATGTGGAGGCTCGGCGCCGAGTGTGCACCCTCGGACGCGCGTGCGATGACCGGTTCAGACGGGGGGGGAATGTTCGTCGGGACTGTGCAGGACCGCGGTCCATAGGTGCGGACCTGCACGCAGCAGTTTGCCGGGCAGCGCACTCCCGTGGGAGAGACTTCTCCCCGTGCGCGCGCTCCGGGCACCGCGCTCCGATACGTGGAGTCTGTGAGGGACGCTTAGGAGCGCTCCCTCACACACTCGTCACTAACTTGAGACCTGGGGCATTTGACACTGTGTACATCTAATATTAGATCTAGAATCCAACATTCACACAAAGCGTGAAATGTAGATAAAATCAGTTTCTCTCTGATAAATTCAGGAGCAGCTTGATTAAATAGTAACAAACATGCCAAGCAGAAACCTGCTAACAACTGAATGTTATTAAAGTCCAAAGGAGACAAACTGCTTTGTTTCTCTGAAGTCATCTGACCTTAAAGTGGGAGGATCTCTGATGTCATGATGGTGTTCCTCCACCTTCCTGCTGTTTAACACTAAACCACCACACTACCTGACTGATGGGTAACACAGGTAGGACTTTCTCTGTTTGACTATTTACAGAACTTAGAAACATATGAGAAGATGTTCCCAGAAATGATTTGTGAGCTATTGTAGAACTATGAGCCGTCAGCTGTTTGAGACACAACAGAAAACAGGAAATAGACGAGTGATGATACTAAAAGATACATGCAGGCAGGAAAAATATCAATCCAGCAGCTCTTTGCTAAATGTTCATTTGTTTCTAGTTGTAAATACGTCTGTATTTCAGTTTTTAGAGGTTTCCTCCACTTCTGATGTCTAAACCTGAGAAAGACTTAATAAATAGATGAACTCTGTCAGCCTGTGCTGCCACCTGCTGATGGCTCAGCTGTTTCTGCATCAGACACCAAGCTCAGTCAGAGCCAGCAGCAACTAGAGATGGCATTTTGTGCTGATAGAATATAAAAGAATCAGAAGAAGACACAAACAGAGGGAACTCTAATAAGACTGGGAACAAGGAAACAATGACAAACATTCATCCATACATTTTCTATACCTCTTATTCCTCACAGGGCTTTCACTGCACTCCTGGACTTCCTGGACTTCCTGGATTTCCTGGACTTCCTGGACTTCCTGGATTTCCTGGATTTCCTGGACTTCCTGGACTTCCTGGACTTCCTGGATTCCCTGGCAGAGATTCAAGAAGAGAGTTTTAAGTTTGAAAGGTCAGTCCATCACAGAGATACACACACACTCACACTAAGGGCCGTTTGGAGTCCAACCAACCTAACATGCAGGTTTTTGGACGGTGGGAGGAAGCCGGAGAACCCGGAGAGAACCCACAGACACAGGAGAACATGCAGAACCACCCAGAAAGGTCCTGGTTCCCGCGGGACTCTAACCCAGAACCCTCTGGCAGAAAGGTCCTGGTTCCCCTAGTGATTTGAATCTGTAACTTTATTTCTATGAGAGAAAGATGGTTACAAAAAACAAAACACCAAACTCTGTCTGACTATTTTCTTGCTGGAACCTCTCAGCCTCTCACACCAAATCAGGATTCTTCCCCACCAGAAAGGTGATGTTCAACATCCCAAATCCAGCTTCTGTAGGCGAGGAGCAGTCCACCAAGGGCTGGTGTAGCATCTTTATCTGTTACTACCAGACCCCTCCTCACTTTAATAACTCCACCAATCACATACTGTCCAATGATTATGGCGAGATGCTGTGAGAGTTTTATTAACAAGTTTTTTATTCTCTTAACATACATCATGTTCTTTCTACAGGTGTTGAAAAAGTGTTACATAAACAAAACCTGTCACCCAAAGACAATCATGAATTACTTCTAGTACTGTTTGAATTCTGTATAAATCAAACCAAAATGCAAACACATCACTGCTCCACTGTAAGAAAACAAAGAGCTGCTGCACAGCTGGTGGGAATGGGAGTACAGGAGGATCACTGTTTAAACCAGCTCTGCTCATTGGTTGGGACTCAGCAGGCCTCTGATTTAAGGTGTGCAGGACCTGAATGAGGATCTACTCCAACACACTGAGTGGAATAGAGACTTAAAACATGAGGGAACATTAGTAAATGACACAAAGCTGATCTCCAGGTAGCAACCTGTAAGTCTGACCATTAGATATGTCTGCCTGTCTGGATGAAGCTGTTTGATCAGGAATCAGTCAGATTGGTTCATTCACCTGCTTTTCTTTTTCTGTCCTTCAGATAAAAAAACAGTTACTTTCTCCAGAGTGTCTCATGGAGCTTCCTTTGGTGCTGATCAGCAGCTGCTGGATCAAGTCAATAGATCTCGTAAATTCCATCTAAAAGAAGCGGATCTGAATGACTGTCAGATTATTTTCGTGTTCTGTATCATCAACACTCGCATAGAGTCAGATGTGGAGGCTGCAATGGAAAAAATCCCAGGTAAGAAAAAAAGTGAATTTAAAAACATTTATATCATCATCAAGTGATTTAGTTTGCTTCTAAAATTTAAATCTATAATTAAACCAAACTATAAAATAAAATGCTTCACATCCAGCAGCTAAACTGTTTTTTAGAAACTACTGAATAGCTTTGCAGTGTTTAAAGAATAAAATAAGAATAATGTCTACTAATCATCCTCTCTGAGCCTTTACAGTGAATTTCTAACTTTGTTTTTCTCTACTTTTATCTCAGAATCAGCTGGTAATAAAGCTGTGATTCTTGTTGTGATGCACCACACCAGAGACATCGACTTTACAACAACAAAGAAGGAATGGAAGGAAAAATATAAACAAGTTCAGCTTGATTTGGAAGTTCTCTTTCACAGGACTGAAGGATGCTTACTGAGATGTGAGAAGAACAAACAAACTGTTGAAGAAGTAAAAAAGTACTTGAAAAAAAATATTATTCAAAAGAGAAGGAAAACAGGTATTTGAAATAAGAAGAGATAAGAAGGGAAAAGCAGGGGGATCATCTTTTTCTGTAACTCCAGAAAACACACTTAAAAACTGCTTAAAAACTTTGAGAACATCAAAAGTCCCTGTCACGGAGGTGGGTTTTGACGGGAGGACTCAGTCGCGGAATGAGGGGAAACAAGGTTTATTGAACAAAAACAGGGTGAATGTCCAGACAAAGTACAAAACAAAGCTGTGGCAAACTGTGGGCAAAGTAACAAAGCAATGAGCAAACAATACTGTGGCAAAAACTATGACTTGACAAAGTAACAAAATAAAGATAAACAAGACTATGACAAAACGTGACTATGACTGTGGCTGTGGCAGAACTACGACGAAACAAACCTGGCGTGGGGGTGACGACGGACGAAAGGACAAGAGACAAGGCAAGAAGACAAGAACGACCCCGCACCAGACAAGGGGAAACGAGGACTATTTAAACACATGAGGGAGGGAAACCCCAGGTGTACACAATAGGTAATCAAGACGAGACATTCCCCCAGGCGTGACAGTCCCCCATAAAACTGAAAACATGTCCAACAGACTTTCTGCTAACTACAGCCTCCACATAAGCAGCCTTTAGCCAGCAGGAAGACACCAGCAGGAAGACACCAGAGAGCCTGGTCTTCAGCAGACCGCCTTTATTCAGGTCAGCCAGATGGAAAACTGATGTCTTAAAACATGCATCCATTCTTTGGACTTAAACCGATTGGAAAATACTTTAACCAAACACTGAAACCAGATTTATGTCATAGCCTGAGCCCCAGAAAGGTGTCGTCTATCAAAAACAAAGTAATGGAATTGTTAATTGTTGTATTAATAATCTCTTTTATCTGCGCACCCAAATATGTGGGAATTTTTCATGAGCTGCTTTAATAGTCTCAGTAACAGTTAATCCTGATGTTTCTAATAAAGCTTCACTGATTATCACTGACATGTGTTTTGATTCTTTAACTGATCAGGATCTATTTGTTCTCGACTTCAGAATCTCTAAAATTTACTTGAAGTGGGAGGATGGGCTGTCAGCCTCCCAGAAGTACCAGAGAGTACAGTAGTACACGCTCATGTTTTAAGGTGGATAAACTAACTCAGGGGTCCACCTGGTGCTCTCTGGGCCGCAGGCCTGCAGGTTTTAGAGGTTTCCTTCTACAAAGCTGATTCTGATGAAGTGGATAAGCTGTAGCAGAGAATGAATGTAACCCCTTTTTCTTTCTTATTGAGAATTAAAGGTAATTTTGGCTTTTAAGTTCACAGTTTAGGACCACACAAAACTTAGTTTCAAAATCAACATGAACAATTCAATTGTTAATTTGCACATTCAAATCTATATTTTTAAAGATTGTTAATTTGTACATTCAGATTTATACTTTTAAAGATTGTATTTTTCAGTTTTATCATTCTGCCCTATATCTTTATTTTTACTTTTTATTCTTGCTTCTCATAGAAGTGTTGTGTTGTGCACCAAACACCAAGGCAAATTCCTTGTAAGTCTGAAAACCTACTTGGCAATAAACCTGATTCTGATTCTGATTCTGATTCTGATTCCGAACAATATGACTAAAATCCATAATCAGGAGAAAACAATAAAGTATACGCAAGATAAAATAAAGAAAATAAAATTAAAAATAGGAAAAACTAAAATATATCCTTTGTGGTGCTTAATCTTTAATTTCCTTTCGTTTTATTTTTATTTTTATTATGAGTTGTGTATATTTTCCGTTTGGTATAGATTTTGTTTAATACGTTTCACTTGTCCTACCACACTGCAGGTTCGGGAGGTCAGTTCAGTTGTCCTTGACTCTTCTGTTCCAGCTCACCAGCCAATTTTATGGATGCTTGGAGTCAGCCCGATAGCTATCCAGTGCTGGTATCCTCTGTATCGTCGACTTCTGGGGTCGCTGATGTCTCTCTCTCAACATCAAGAGTCACTGAGTCACATCCTCTCACAAAATCTTGACCTGTAGGACAGGCCACATTCATTCATCTCAGGAAATTAAATTACTACAGGCCATAATACCTTAATAAAAATAAACTAATAACCCAAATATGACCTATATATCAATTTAAATAAATTAACAAAAATATTTAATTCTAATTTTATTCTTATAGGTCTTACTTCACCAGTGTTAGCAATGAGCTCATTCGCTAGCTCTGTTAGCTGAGTTCAATGTTAATTCACTTTGGCTGCTACACTGACGGCTAACGTGTGTGATAGCAAATTATCAGTTAGGGGCTAATTAGCGCTGACGCTAGCACACCTTTACTCGACGCTCCTTCACTCAATATGCACCACTTTACATTTACAGCTTTATAGCATCAATGCTGTCACATCCCAGCAGGTTTTATGTGTAGTGTTGCATTTAGTTTTTATTCCCACATTTATTGGATGCATTTCTGCACATTCGTTATGAGAATGTTGAACAGAAATGGTGTCCAATAACACTGTGAGAAGATAATAGATAGTTTGCTCTTTCTTCTGTTCAGTTGCTGCCCAAAGTTGGAGCTCTTTGGTCTGCAGGCTTCATAAGCTGGCAAAATAAAAAAAAAGAAGTAAAAGTCCGTTCATTAGTCTGTATGAATGTGTGAGAGAGATAGCTGGCATTTATGGGGTTAACTACGCCGTACAGCTCAGTTCTGCAGCTGCGCACAGAGCTCTGGGAGATAGAAAAAAAACGCGCCTTTCAGTTGCGACAAGAAATCTCTGCTTGGGAAAAGTGGAGAGCAGAAGTGGATAAAACTGCTTTTAAAAAAGCTTTTAAAACACTGCGAGCCCATTCCAGAATCCACGTTTGATGTTGCCTGCTCGGCGGTGAGTTTAATGTGCATATTGAGTGAAGGAGCGTCGGGTAAAGGTGTGCTAGCGTCAGCGCTAATTAGCCGCTAACTGCTAATTTGCTATCACATGCATTAGCCGTCAGTGTAGCAGCTGAAGTGAATTAACATTGAACTCAGCTAACAGAGCTAACGAATGAGCTAATTGCTAACACTGGTGAAGTAAGACCTATAAGAATAAAATGAGATTTAAATATTTTTGCTAATTTATTTCTATTGATATATAGGTCATATTTGTGTTATTTATTTTAATTAATGAACTATAGCCTGTAGTAATTTAGTTTAGTGAGATGAATGAATGTGGCCTGTCCTACAGGTCAGGATTTTGTGAGAAGATGTGACTCGGTGATGTTGAGAGAGAGACATCAGCGACACCAGAAGTCGACGATACAGAGGATACCAGCACTGGATAGCTATCGGGCTGACTCCAAGCATCCATAAAATTGGCTGGTGAGCTGGAACAGAGGAGTCAAGGACAACTGAACTGACCTCCCGAACCTGCAGTGTGGTAGGACAAGTGAAACGTATTAAACAAAATCGATACCAAACGGAAAATATACTCAACTCATAATAAAAACAAAAAAACAAACAAAAGAACAAGCACCACAAAGGATATATTTTAGTTTTTCCTATTTTTCTTTTCTTTTCATTATTTTATCTTGCGTGCACTTTATTATTTTTTCCATACTATGGATTGTTGCCATGTTGTTCATGTTGATGGCTAACGATACAGTTTTTGAAACTAAGTTTTGTGTGAGTATGGTCAACGTTGATGTTCCATGCTGGGCTCCATGAGCGATTCCTTAGAATCCTGATAATTGGTCCTATACTGTCAACTTAAAACCACAAATTACCAGTAATTCTGAAAAGGAAAGAAAAAGGGGTTGTATTCTGGTTTTCTCTGCTCCAGCTGATCCACTCCATCAGAATCAGCTTTGTAGAAGCAGGAAACCTCTAAAACCTGCAGGGCGGTGGCCCAGAGAGCACCAGGTGGACCCCTGAGTTAGTTTATCCACCTTAAAACATGAGCGTGTACTACTGTACTCTCTGGTACTTCTGGGAGGCTGACGGCCCGTCCTCTCACTTCAAGTCAATTTTAGAGATTCTGAAGTCAGGAACAAAGAGATCCTGATCAGTTAAAGAATCAAAACGCATGTCAGTGATAATCAGTGAAGCTTTATTAGAGACATCAGGATTAACTGTGTTACTGACACTCTAAAAGCAGCTCATGAATCATTCCCACATATTTGGGTGCACTGATAAAAGAGATTATTAATACAACAATTAAAAATTCCAATACTTTGTTATTGCTTAGGCAACAACTCTCTGGGGCTCAGGCTATGACATAAATCTGGTTTCATGGTTTGCTTAAAGTATTTTCCAATCGGATTAAGTCCAAAGAGTTGCATGCATGTTGTGACACATCAGTTTTCCATCTGGCTGACCTGAATAAAGGGGGGTTAGCTGAAGACCACTTTTGATGTTCTCAGAGAAGTTTTTAGGCGTTTTTTACTTCCTCTGTTATCTTCCTCTTTTGTATGATATTTTATTTTAGGTAGTTTTTTATTTGTTTAACAGCCTGTTTGTTCTTCTCAGAGAACTTCCACATCAATCTGAACATGTTCATATTTTTCCTTCCAATTCTTCCTTGTTGTGCAGTCGATGTCTCTGATGTGGTGCATCACAACAAAAATCACAGGTTTATAACCAGTTGATTCTGAGATTAAAGCAGAGAAAAAGTAAGTTAGAAATTTACTGAAAAGGCTCAGGGAGGATGATTAGAAACCATTATTAATATTCTTTTCTTTAAACCTGCAAAGCTATTCAGTAGTTTTTGAGGCCAGTTTTTAAATGTGAAGAATTTTGTTATAGATTGAAGTGAAAATGATTGAAACTAAGTCTGTAGCTTCAGACTGTCTGGTAAATAGTTTTGACTTTTATTATTGTGAAAAAACTGGTCAAATGATAACAATGACAATAATAACATTACAGTAATGATGACAATGATGACCATAATACAAAAAAAAGGCTGTTCCTCCAGAACAGCTGTGAGAATGCCTGAAGCTGAATGGAAAAAGCAGAAGAGTTGGAAAAAAAGCTGAAGGGAGGAATAATTTCAAAGACCTGAAAATTCAATCATTTTAAAATCACCAGAAGATGGTGCCAGAAGATAACAAACAAAAGCTGAAAAAGCCAAAGACATATTACCATTAGCAAAACAGACCCCTGAAATGTGGCAAAAGGTCAGTGTAAAATAATCAATCAGCAAAGAGGCCAGGTGGATCCTCTCAGATACACAAACAGCTGAAGTAGTTAGGGCTTAAGTGGGTCAAAGTTTTTCAAGGATTTGAAAGACAGAAACCATCAGCACAAAACAGTGCTGAGGAAGCAGAAGAAGCCAAAGAAAAGATGAAAAAGACAGAGTAGAAGAAAAAAGGCTTAAGGGAGGACAAATTTTAAAGGGCTGAAAACTGAAGACAGGCAAAAGGATTAGAAGAAGAGTACAGAGTTAAAGGCCATGAAAGGGTCAATAAGATTTGGGTGGGATTTGAACCAGCAACTTCTGTATCTACAGTGAAACACTCTACCACTGAGCTATACCACAGGCTCAAAAACAGCAGCGGAATACATACAAAAATCTGAAGGGGACGAAATGCCAATGACCAGCAGATGGAGCCATATTTTTTGTTCCATTGATTTCAACTAGAAAAAATCCCAAAAGCTGAATGGAGGAAGCAGAAGAGTTGAAGATAAAAGTCTGAATGGAGGACAGACCATTTAGAGATATTTGATAAGTATTCATGGACAAAATATAATTAACATCAGTCTGTGATTCAGATATTTTCTTAAGCCAGCAGAGAAGGCCTTGCAGGCCCTGACGGCCCACCACTGCCGAAATCACATGACTCTTTTTTTCCCTGCTTTCTAGGATTTTGATTCTCAGGGGTGGAGGTTTATAATATGGGCCTTGTATCTTATTAGACAACACTCTTAGAGCCATTCTGTATAAAGAAGAAAAACAAACGTTACTATGGCTGGAATAAATTTCAGGTGAGAATGATGAAGCAACACACATGCCAGCATAGTTAACCACTTGTTTCTCCTAATTAAATAAAATAAAAAAAGAGTTATATATGTAAAAAAATAGATATATATGAATAGATGAATAATTTGATGAATAACTTATATTAAGTGGATCTCTCAACAACAAACTTACATTAGTAGTTTTGAAGCTCGTCTCAAATTCAATGTTGATTGAAAGTGGCTGCTCTCCTAGATTATACGAGTAAACACATTGCCGCCGGACAAGGAGAAACACAGGCTATTTAAACAGAAAAACAGACGACAGTTTACACACAACTAGAACATTTCTCCAGAAATTTTAAGGGGAGTGGCCACCTACTGCCCGTTGGCTCCCCCATCTTTTGTGCTGGGTCCCCCTGACGGGCCTCATCTCTCGGTTTTTTTTGGGCCCCATTGTCGACTGCCCCATTCATTCCTATGGCCAAATTTCGCCACTTCTTTGGCGTTTGCTCAGAAACGCCCGGCCTGCTGCTGGCAGTGGCCCCCCTAATGATCCACGGAATAAGTATTTTGGATAGTAATAGGGGGAACTGCCGCTGGCAGTGGCCCCCCTAATAAGCCACGGAATAAGTATTTTGGATAGTGATGGGGGGCCTGCCGCTGGCAGTGGCTTCCCTAATAAGTGCCGGAATAAGTATTTTGGATAGTAATGGATGGCCTGCTGCTGGCACTGGCCCCCCTAATAAGCCGCGGAATAAGTATTTTGGATAGTAATGGGGGGGCTACCTAATAAGCCCTGGAATAAGTATTTTGGATAGTAATGGGGGGCCTGCCGCTGGCAGTGGCCCCCCTAATAAGTGCCAGAATAAATATTTTGTATAATAATAGGGGGACCTGCCGCTGGCCGTGGCCCTCCTAATAATTTGCAGAATAAACATTGCAAAGAGTAATAGGGGGGACTGCTGCTGGCACTTGCCACCTTAATGGGCCACGGAATAAGTATTTTGGATAACAATAGGGGGGCCTGCCGCTTGAAGTGGCCCCCCTAATAAGCCTCGGAATAAATATTTTAGATAGTCATGGGGGGGCTGCCGATGGCAGTGGCCCCCCAATAATCCCAGAAATAAATATTTTGGATAGTTATAGGGGGGCCTGCCACTGCCAGTGGCCCCCCTAATAAGTAGCAGAATAAGTATTTTGGATAGTAATAGCAGGGCCTGCCGCTGGCAGTGGCCCCCCTAATAAGTAGCGGAATAAATATTTTGGATAGTAATAGGGGGGCCTGCTGCTGCAGCGGCCCCCCTAATAAGCCGCGGAATAAGTATTTTGAATAGTAATAGGGGGACCTGCCGCTGGCAGTGGCCCTCCTAATCAGCCCCTGAGTAAGTATTTTGGATAGTAATTAGGGGGCCTGCTGCTTGCAGTGGCTTCCCAACAAGTGCCAGAATAAGTATTTTGGATAGTAATGGATGGCCTGCTGCTGGCATTGACCCTCTTAATAAGCCGCGGAATAAGTATTTTGGATAGTAATTGGGGGCCTGCCGCTGGCATTGGCCCCCCTAATAAGTGCCGTAATAATTATTTTGGATAGTAATAGGAGTGAGTTGCCTAATAAGTCCCTAATAAGCCCAGCAATAAGTATTTGGGATAGTAATAGCGGGGCCTGCTGCTGGCAGTGGGCCCCAGTTATAAGCCGTGGAATAAGTATTTTGGATAGTAATGGGGGGCCTTCCTCTGGCAGTGGCCCCCCTAATAAATACCATGATAAGTATTTTGGATAGTAATATCTGGGGCTGCCTGATAAACCGGAATAAGTAATTTGGATAGTAATAGGGGGGCCTGCCGCTGGCAGTTGCGCCCCTAATAAGCCCCGCAATAAGTGTCTCGGATAGTAATAGCGGGGCCTGCCGCTGGCAGTGGCCCCCCTAATAATTTGCGGAATAAATATGGCGAAGAGTAACAGGGGGACCTGTTGCTGGCAGTGGCCCTCCTAATAAGCCGTTGAACAACTATTTTGTATTGTAATAGGAAGGAATGCCGCTGGCAGTGGCCCCCCTAACTAGAAAAGTTTCAAAGAAATTTTGAGGGGGCCACTTACTGCCGTCAAGGAACCCGGTGCTGGCTTCCCGGGGCCCTCAAAAGGGGTCTGGCAGGTCGACTAATTGATATTTGTGCTCTCTGTGATATGGGCGTGTGTCTATGAGAGGGCCTGAGGGAGAGACACAGTGATGAGGGAACTGGCTGAGCTCTGGGGCCCGCTGAAGGAATGCAATTGGTTTTAGCAGGTCGGAGAAAAAGACCTACGCAACGAGGTATGACATGACTGGGTCCGTCCCCGACCCGGTGCGGTCCGATCCCCAGAACTGGGCTATGACTAAAGCCCTTTAAGTGGCATTCGCCCGCCCGGTACCAGAACCAATGTATTATTTAAACCTTTCTAAGCGGGCTTCGCCCGCCTGGAACCAGAACCAATGTATCCATCAGCTCCACAATTCACAGAGCTCTGCTGATCGCCACGGCAACAGCTGTCTGGCCCCAACATTCCAAACACAGGTGAGACTGATCACTACAGCGCAGCCATAATACAGCTGTCAGGTTTGGATTAAATGTTCCCCCGAACTCCTGCCTGCTGTTCAAAAACTAAACCAGCAAATTCTTAAATTATTCGACCGTGAGCGGCACGAGGGTTTCAGGTCTATGTCAGTCTATGTTTTCTGGCTGCACCCAGCAGTTTTTTCTTATCGCAATTTCAAAATGAGGGCCGTTTTGGCTGTGGTGAAAAAAAATTCTACCTTTTCCCATTAAAATCCTCGTGAAACTTTGGACTCTGGGCCCAATTGCCGGAAAACCATAAGGCCGAGGTCAAAAGCGGGCACTACGGTTGGAAGAGGACGTCTGCGACTACGTTTTGAGGCAATTTTTGCGCTGCTCGGCCCCACAGTGTGGTCGCGAAAGGCCAGAGTTTGACTTTTTTCGGTGAACATCCCCACAGGGTTCTCAGAGGGATTAACAAGCTGACCTAGAGTGCGGGGAAAATTCTCTGACCTCCTAAATTTCACTGAAATGTCAACAGCGATTGTGGGCAAACGGTGAGAAATATGGCCTCGTAGCTCCGATATGGCGGAGGCCCGTCTTACGTGATGTGTTCAATGATCAAACGAGGTCTCTCGGACGTCGTGGGGCCGACCAATGAGGCCCTAACGGACCTCATCTCTCGGGTTTTTTTGGACCCGTTTGTCGACTGCCCCATTCATTCCTATGACCAAATTTCACCACTTTTTTGCCGTTTGCTCAGAAATAAGTATTTTTGATAGTAATGGGGAGGCCTGCCACTGGCAGTAGCCCCCCTAATAAGTGCCGGAATAAGTATTTTGGATTGTAAAGGGGGCGCCTGCCGCTGACAGTGTTCCCCCTTAATAAGTGCCAGAATAACTATTTTGTATAGTAAAAGGGGGGCCTGCTTCTGGCAATGGCCCCCCAATAAGTCGCGAAATAATTATTTAGGATAGTAATAGCAGGGCCTGCTGCTGGCAGTGGCCCCCCTAATAAGCCGTAGAATAAATATTTTGGACAGTAATAGGGGGGCTGCTGCTGGCAGTGGCCCCCCTAATAAGTGCTGGAATAAGTATTTTGGATAGTATTAGGGAGGCCTGCCACTGCCAGTGGCCCTCTTAATAAGTGCTGGAAGAAGTATTTTGGATAGTAATAGGGGGCCTGCCGCTGACAGTGTTCCCCAAATAAGCCATGGAATAAGTATTTAGGATAGTAATAGGGGGGCCTGCCGCTGGCAGTGGCCTGACTAATAAGTGCCAGATTAAGTATTTTGGATAGTCAAGGGGGGGCCTGCCGCTGACAGTGTTCCCCCTTAATAAATACCAGAATAACTATTTTGCATAGTAATAGGGGGGCTTGCTGCCGTCAGTGGCCCCCCTAATAATTGGTTAGTAATAGGGGGGTCTGCTGCTGACAGTGTTCCCCCTTAATAAATGCCAGAATAACTATTTTGGATAGTAATAGGGGGGCCTGCTGCCAGCAGTGGCCCCCCTAATAAGCTGCGAAATAAGTATTTTGGTTAGTAATAGGGGGGTCTGCTGCTGGTTGTGTCCTTCCTAATAAGTTGCAGAATAAGTACTTTGGATAGTAATGGCGGGGCCTGCCGCTAGCAATGGCTCCCCTATTAAAACCTGGAATAAGTATTTTGGATATTAATAGGGGGGGCTGCTGCTGGCAGTGGCCTCCCTAATAAGCCGCGAAATAAATATTTTGGATAGTAATGGGGGGGCCTGCCGCTGGCAGTAGCCCTCCTAATAAGCCGAAAAATAAGCATTTATGAAAGTAATAGGGGGGCCTGTCGCTGGCAGTGGCCTCACTAATAAGTGCCAGAATAAGTATTTTGGATAGTAGTAGCGGGGCCTGCCGCTGGCAGTGGCCCCCCAATTAGCCGCAGAATAAGTACTTTGGATAGTAATGGGGGGGCTTTCCGCTGGCAGTGGCCCTCCTAATAAATGCCGGAATAAGTACTTTGGATAGTAAAGGGGGGCCTGCCGCTGACGGTTTTCTTTTTGATAAGAAGTTGCGGAATAACTATTTTGGATAGTAATAGGGGGGGCTTCCGCTGGCAGTGACCCCCTTAATAAGCCTCGGAATAAGTATTTTTGATAGTAATAGGGGGGGCTTTCCGCTAGCAGTGGCCCCCCTAATAAGTGCTTTAATAAGTGGTTTGAATTCTAACAGGGGGGCCTGCTGCTGGCTTGGCCCCCCTAATAAGTGCCGGAATAAGTATTTTTGGATGGTAATAGGGGGTCCAGCTTCTGGCAATGGCCCCCCTAATATGCTACACAATAAATATTTCGCATAGTAATGGGGGGCATGCATCTGGCAGTGTTCCCCCTAATTAGTGCCGGAATAAATATTTTGGATAGTAATAGGGAGGCCTGCCGCTGGCAGTGGCCCCCCTAATAAGTGCCGCACTAAATATATTGGATAGTAATAGAGGGAACTGCTGCCGGCAGTGGCCCCCCTAATAAGCTGTGGAATAAGTATTTTGGTAAGTAATAGGGGCGTCTGCTGCTGGCAGTGTCCTTCCTAATAAGTTGCAGAATAAGTATTTTGGATAGTAATGGGGGGGCCTGCCGCTAGCAATGGCCCCCCTACTAAGTGCTGGAATAAATATTTTGGTTAGTAATAGGGGGGTCCGCAGCTGGTAGTGTCCTTCCTAATAAATTGCAGAATAAGTATTTTGGATAGTAATGGGGGGGCTGCCGCTAGCAATGCCCCCCTACTAAATTCTGGAATAAGTATTTTGGATTGTAATGGGGGGCCTGCCACTGACAGTGGCCCCTCTAATAAGTGCTGGAATAAGTATTTTGGATAGTAATAGGGGGGCCTGCCGCTGGCAGTGTTCCCCCTAATAAGCCTCAGAATAAGTATTTTAGATAGTAATGGGGGGGCCTGCCGCTGGCATTGGCCCCCTTAATAAGTGCTGGAATAAGTATTTTGGATAGTAACAGGGGGGCTTGCTGCTGGCTTGGCCCCACAATATGTCACAAAATAAGTAATTTGGATAGTAAAAGGGGGCCTGCAGCTGGCAGTTTCCCCCCTAATAAGCCACGGTATAATTTGGATATTAAAAGGGGTGGCCTGCCACTGGCAGTTTCCCCCCTAATAAGCCACGGTATAAGTATTTTGGATAGTAATAGGGGGGCCTGCCGCTGGCCTTATAGCAACACATTGTAAATAATTGGAATGAGCTGAAATTTAAAATATATTAAAGTCCCCAGAAGATGATGCCAGAAAAATAACAAAGAAAAGCTGAAAAAGTCAAAGACATAGTACCATTAGCAAAACAGACCCCTGAAATGTGGCAAAAAGTCAGTGGAAAGTGAAAGAACGATGGCTTAAGGATGCCTTAAACATAGGACTGAAGACTGGAAGAAGAATGGCAAAATGATTAGAAGAACACAAGAGTGTAAAAAGAAAGGCAAAAGGATTAAAGGAAGAAATGCGGAAGAGAGTAACCAGAAGAGGCCAAAGAAAGGCGGAAAAAGACAAAGAACTGAAGAGTGGAATAAGAATGGAGAAAAATTATGGTATATGGAATAATAAAGACAAACAGGAAAACAATAGTGTAGGCATCCTCACAACTAGAAAAAGGATTCTCTTGTGGAACATCTGTGAGGATGCCAAAAGCTGAAAGGGAGGAATAATATCAAAGAGCTGAAAATTCAATGACTTTAAAATCACCAAAAGATAGCGCCAGAAGATAACAAACAAAAGCTAAAAAACAATCAGCAAAGAGGCCAGGTGGATCCACTCAGATACACAAACAGCTGAAGTAGTTCAGGCTTAAGTGGGTCAAAGTTTTTCAAGGATTTTAAAGACAGAAACCATCAGCACAAGACAGCACAGAGGAAGCAGAAGAAGCCAAAGAAAAGCTGAAAAAGACAGTGAAAGTAAACAGGCTGAAGGGAGGAATAATTTTAAAGAGCTGAAAACTAAAGATTGGAAGAAGACAGGCAAAAGGATTAGAAGAAGAGTAAAAGGTCATTAAATGATCAATAAGGTACAAGAAGATTTGAATTGGCAACTTCTGGATCTACAGTCAAAGACCACAGGCTTTTAGGTTGCAGAGGAATACTTTGCAAAAATCTGAAGGGGCTGAAATGCCAGTGACCAGTAGATGGAGCCATATTTTTTGCTCCATTCATTTCAATGAGAGGAATAAGGCATAAAAGGTTAATTATTTTAAAAAGTTGAAGAGATTTGAACAACAAAAGTCATAGCTGCATAGTCCTGAGATAGATGAACATTTTGACACCCCATTTGTTGAAATAGGAAGAACAGTGTAGGAGTAGTTTGACGCAGAAAAACCCGTGGAATAATTCAAAGAAACAGGAAAGAAATAGTGAGAATGCCTGTAGTCATTCTCACAATAACTACAATATGGCTGGTCCTGCGGAACAGCTGTGAGAATGCCATGTGGTGAATGGAGGAAGAAGGAGAAGAAGCCAAAGTAAAGCTGAAAAAGACAGAGTGGAAGAGAAAAGGTTGAAGGGAGGAATAATTTCAAAGAGCTTAAAACTAAAGACCGGAAGAAGGTAAAAGGATTAAAAGAAGAGTAAAAAGCTATTGAGTGATCAATAAGGTACAGGAAGATTAGAATGGGATTTGAATGAGCGACTTCGGGACCTGCAGTCAAATGCTCTACCACTGACCTATACAACGGGTCGACAAGCTTCAGAGGAATACATAGGAAGAATTTGAAGGGGCTGAAATGCCAGTGACTAGTAGAGGGAGGCATATATTTTGCTCCATTCATTTCTATGAGAGAAAATAAAAGCAGAAAAGTTAAATAGCTTAAAAAGTTGAAAGGATTTGATCACCAAAAGTCACAGCTGCATAGTGCTGAAGGAGCTGAACATTTTGATACCTTATTTGTTAAAAAAGGCTGAAAACTGTGGGCGTAGTTAGACACGTAAGTGAAACAGGAAAACAATAGTGAGAATGCCAGTAGGCATTCTCACAATAACTAGCTGCAAAACAGCTGTGAGAATGCCAAGTGGTGAATGGAAGAAGAAGGAGAAGAAGCCAAAGAAAAGCTGAAAAAGACATTGAACTGAAGAGCTGAAAATTCAATGATTTTAAAATCACCAGAAGATGGCGCCAGAAGATAACAAACAAAAGCTGAAACACAAGTAAAGAGCCCAGGTGGATCCACTCAGAAACACGAACAGCTGAAGTAGTTTGGTCTTAAGTGGGTCAAAGCTTGAAAGACAAAAACCATCAGCACAAGACAGCCAAAGACAGAAGAAGCCAAAGAAAAGCTGAAAAAGACAGAGTGGAAGAAAAAAGGCTGAAGGGAGGAATAATTTTAAAGAGCTGAAAACTAAAGAATGGAAGAAAGGTAAAAGGATTAAAAGAAGAAGAGTAAAAGGCCATAAAATTATAGACAAGGTACAAGATGATTTAGGTGGGATTTGAACCGGCAACTTTTGTTGAAAAAACTTTTAAAAAATTTGAACACCAAAAGTCATAGTTGCATAGTCCTGAGATAGCTGAACACTTTAACACCTTATTTGTTGAAATAGGCTGAAAGGTGTTGAAGTAGTTAGACAAAGGAAAATGTACAGAATATGGAATATTAAAGAGAAACAGGAAAACATTGTGAGAATGACAGTGGGCAGTCTCACAATAAAGAGAAACAGGAAAACAATAGTGAGAATGCCTAATCGTGGCATACAGCACAACCTCCCCAGAAGCCAGCTACCAGATAACCAAACCATTTCGAAACTGGAACTCGGCCTGCCCTCCTGTCTGCCCTCCAACAGTACCAGCTCCTGTTTTTCCGGACTACCTTCCTCTGACCGGATGTGGACTGGTTATTCCTTCCTACAACACACTTCCCAGCACCACCACAGAACGTTGTACAATAAATATTGTTGAAGGTCTCTGGTCTCCGGAGTGGCTCTCTGCATGTGGGTCAAGATGCTTCCTCGTTCCATGACAAGGAATCTGTTTTGTTGTCTCTAGATGAATTGGACTCATTTGGAGTTTAACCCTGTAACACCACATGTTTCATATCTGATGCACACGGTTTTCTTTTGCATCATTTAATAGTAAAAACTTTGCTCCAAACCATTTTGCACACAATCAGATATACCTTATAACAGCAGGCAGAAGACTACAGACAATAATTTTGACAAGTAAATTATGGATATTCAAATATGTTTTCTGTTTATGTTTTCAAATATAGGGCCAAATAAAGATATCAGACTAAAAAAATGACAATTTTCTCACTGTAATTGGATCAGGATTTAAAGGGTTAATCGACTCAACTGATTAAATTCTAATTTGCCTGGATGGAACAATATCTTTGAGGTGCCTGAGGTTAAATCTGTTGTGATTTGGAGTTATGGAGTGGCCCTTTTTAGTGTAAAAAATTATTTAAATTGGATTTATTCTCACATCTTGATCCTGTGCAGCTGTTCCCTAAGACAGATGAGCAGCACTGGACATCCTTCTGTTTCTGGTCTTTCCGTCTCTTCTTCTGATAAGTTGCTAGGCTCTGTGTTAGGCTCTAACTGAGCTTGGTGTCTGATGCAGAAACAGCTGAGCCACCAGCAGGTGGCAGCACAGGCTGACAGACGGGACAATAATCTAGCACCAGGGACTGGTCTGAGGGCTTGTTATATAGTCAGAGGTGCAGGTGGCTCTGGTGAAGGCTGATGAAAAAGGGACAGAGCTACACAGGTGTGTTGGATAATTGATCAAACCAGTTCTAGTGCCAAGATCATGACAAAAACTGTAAAAGCGAAACCAAGAAAAGGAACACAGGGTTCATCACTTGCAAGAGAGCTGTGGTATGTCGTTAATGTGTACGTCTACAGTTTTGACAAAGGAATCATAGATCTGCAATCCAACATTCACACAAAGCCTGAATGTAGATAAGTCAGTTTCCCTCAGATAAACAAAATCAGCAGCAGCTTGTTTAAATAGCAGCAAACCTTTTGAGCACAATCCTGCTAACACTTGAAGGTTATTAAACTCCAAAGGGGACAAACTGCTTTTTTTCACTGAAGTCATCTGACCTTAAAGTGGGAGGATCTCTGATGTCATGATGGTGTTCTTCCACCTTCCTGCTGTTTAACACTAAACCACCACACTTACTGACTGATGGCTTACACAGGTAGGACTTTCTCTGTTTGACTATTTGCAGAACTTAGAAACATCAGTTTAGGATTAATTCTATGAGAAGATGTTCCCAGAAATGATTTGTGAGCTATTGTACAACTATAAGCCATCAGCTGTTTGAGCCACAACAGAAAACAGGAAATAGACGAGTGGTGATTCCAAAAGATCCATGCAGGCAGCTAGTTGGGGGAAAACTTAAAGATGAATTCTGGCGTCTAACTGGGTAAAGTAGGGTTGTTTTGTCTAAAGTTTGAGTTTATCTGGCCACAATGTGGAAACATCCAGATGGTTGTCAACGAATGGTCTTTTCTCTCAGTATAACTTCATGAAGATTTTCAACCCTCAGAAATTCCTGCTACATGTGGCATCATGACTTTCAGGATGCTGTTATTTCAGGTCTTCTTTCCTATAGACTGTAGGGTGCCAAGTGGGTCTGTTTGGAGCCTTTAATGCTTTTTTTCTGTCATGTCTGCACTCCCTTTTTTTCATACTAAATTATGTTTTTATTGCTCAGGAGTTCAGATATTTTATTAGAAAGACAAGAAAAACAGTGAACTCTAAATAGACTGGGAACTAGAAAATAATGTCAAACATCCATCCATCCATTTTCTATACCGCTTATTCCTCAAAGGGTTTTTGGGGGGCTGGAGCCAATCCCAGCTGCCAACAAGCGAGAGGCGGGATTCACCCTGGAAAGGTCAGTCCATCAATGGAACACGCAGAGACACACAACCACATTTACTCCTAGGGGCCTCTTAATGTCCAGTTAGCCTACCAAGCATGTTTTGGTGGGAGGAAGCCACACAGACATAGGTAAAAATGTAAACTCCACACAGAAAGGTCCTTATTCCACTAGGGATTTGAACCAGGAACCCTCTTTACTGAAAGCAACCGTCCAAACCGTGACATGGTTCTTGGTCGACATGACTCAGTGATTTTTAATCATATTACATAAAGAAGGTGAGATGCATTTCTTGTGGAAAACAACAGCCCTTTAATGTCCTGTTTTTTTCCTTTTTTTATAGCCGTTTAACTTCCAATGTAAAACTTTGTTTATTTTTCCAAAATAACAAAAAATGAGAAAGTAAGAAAACAAAAAAAATATACAAATCCTCAACAATTTTAACCAGAACAACCAAAAACTGCCCAAAAAAACGAAAAACCCAGAATTTCAGAATTAGTGTTTCTTTATCTGTGTTACTACCAGACCCCCTAACTTTAATAAATCCGCCATTCACGTTTCCCAATGGTTATGATGAGACAACGTGAGAGAATGATTGAGTTTTTTATTCTCTTAACATGCATTATGTTCTTTCTACAGGTGTTTTAAAAGTGGTAGATGCAGAAAACCCAAAACCGATCATGAATTACTTCTAGTGCTGATGCAACTTGCATGAGTCATGGCATCAAACCAAAAGGCACACACACATTTCATGTTGATAAATGACATTATTATTCGATTGACAACGAATTATCGGTGCCCTCACATCACTGCTCCACTGTAAGAAAACAAAGAGCTGCTGCCACAGCTGGTGGGAATGGGAGTACAGGAGGATCTCTGGTTAAACCAGCTCTGCTCATTGTTTGGGACTCAGGAGGCCTCTGAAATTGAAGTTATTTTATCAGCAATCAGTCAGATTGATTCATTCACCTGCTTTTCTTTTTCTGTCCTTTTGTAAAAAAACAGTTACTTTCTACAGAGTGTCTCATGGAGCTTCCTTTGGTGCTGATCAGCAGCTGCTGGATCAACTCAATGAATCTCCTCATTTCTATCTAAAAGAAGCAGATCTGCATACATGTCAGATTATTTTTGTGTTCTGTACCATCAACACTCGCATATTGTCAGATGTGGAGGCTGCAATGGAACAAATCACAGGTAATATGAGGACAGAAAGTTATATGAAAACATTAAACATTATCCATACAACATGTGCTTTGGTTTGATTATAGGATTTGAATCGTACAATCAAACCAAACTATAAAATAAAATGCTTCACATCCAACAGCAAAACTGGTTTTAAAAACTATCTTTGCAGTGTTTAATGAATAGAATAAAAATAATGTCTTCTAATCATCCTCCCTGAGCCTTTACAGTTAATTTCTAACTTTGTTTTTCTCTGGTTTAATCTCAGAATCAGCTGGTGATAAACCTGTGATTCTTGTTGTGATGCACCACACCAGAGACATCAACTTTACAACAACACGGAAGAAATGGAAAGATAAATATAAACGGGTTCAGCTTGATGTTGAAGTTCTCTTTCACAGGAGTGAAGGAGGCTTACTGAGATGTGAGAAGAACAAACAAGCTGTTGAAGATATAAGAAGAAATGTTCAACACATAAGAAATAAAGTAGAGCCAAAATGGTTTAAAGAAGTGGAGAAAGGAGGGACTGAGAGTGAAGGAAAGGAGGAGAGGAAAGAGAAGGGAGTGCCATGGGTTTACATGTCTTTGTTCTGTTTCCTGTTTTGTTTTGTAATACTTTCTGTCTTGTTGTTCCATTTCCTCCCGTATCATTACCCGACTCCTCCTTAATCACCTCCACCTGTGCCTCATAGGCTCCTCCACTGACTTTTGTATATTTTATGGTCTGTCTCTTGTTCGTTGCATTTTCGTATTTGTCCATATTGTCAGTCGTTCAAGCATTGTTCTTGTCTTGTCTTGCCTAGTGATCCTGACCTTTGCCTGCCATCTTTTGTACTGTCTGATTCTTTTTGCCTGTACATGTACCGACAATTTTCTAATAAATGAGTGTGATTTGGGATATCCTTGCCTGGAGTCGTGGATTTAAGTCCTAGTGTTCCAAGTGTGATAGGGGGGAGGAAAAGAGGAGAAAGATGAGGGAGGCAGAGGGTTCTGGGTTGGAGTCCCGGGGGAACCAGGACCTTTCTGGGTGGAGTTTGCATGTTCTCCTGTGTTTGTGGTTTCTCTCCGGGTTCTCCGGCTTCCTCCCACCATCCAAAAACCTGCATGTTAAGTTGGTTGGACATTCCAAATTGCCCTTAGCAATGAGTGTGTGTGGTTGTTGGTCCTTGTGTGTCTCTGTGTGGCCCTGTGATGGACTGTCGGACTGTCCAGGGTGACCCCGCCTCTCCATATTGACTACTGGAATAGGCTCCAGTTCTCCCTGCAAACTTGAATAGGGAAAAGGTGGCCACATGTAGCAGCAATTTCTGAAGGTTGAATAATGTCATTGTGTTTACTGGACAACCATTCTTCCACATTTTGACCAGATAAATTGGGAATTGTTGGGTTTCTGTAATTAACTTCAGAGTAGGGTCTGACCTGCTCTGTTTGGAAAGCTGTGAGACAACTGTTGTGATGTGGCGCTACATAAATAAAATTGAATTGAATTTAATTGAATAAACTCAAACTTTAGATAAAACAACCCAACTTTATCCTGTCAGATACCAGAATGTATCTTTCTTTTTCTCACAAATAGCTGCCTGCATGGATCTTTTAGTATCATCACTCGTCTATTTCCTGTTTTCTGTTGTGGCTCAAACAGCTGATAACAGCTCATAGTTCTACAATAGCTCACAAATCATTTCTGGGAACGTCTTTCTGGGAAAGTCCTACCTTTGTTACCTATCAGTCAGTAAGTGTGGTGGTTTAGTGTTAAACAGCAGGAACGTGGAGGAACACCTTCATGACATCAGAGATCCTCCCACTTTAAGGTCAGATGACTTCATAGAAACAAATTAGTTTGTCTCCTTTTGGACTTTAATAACCTTCAGGTGTTTGCGTGTTCCTGCTTGACAGGCTTGTTACTATTTAAACAAGTTACTCCTGAATTTATCAGAGAGAAACTGACTTGATCCACATTTCGCGCTTTGTGTGAATGTTGGATTGCAGATCTATAATTAGATGAACACAGTAACCACATACCACAGCTCTCACGTAAGTGATGAGTGACACACCCAGTCGTCATTTTCTTGGTTTCGCTTTTCCTCTTTCGTTCAATTTGTTTCAAAACAACAGCAGCAGCAGCAGCATCATGTATTCATAAAACTTTAGCAACACATTAACAGCAAACAAGCAAAAACACTCAACGAGAGGTTTCTTTCAGAGTTTTAGTTGATCTGCTCTGGTGTTATTTTGATGTTCAGACATCACACATTGAACAGTTGGATCAGACAACTTGGGATATTCTTCTTGAATTTTTATGATACAAAGAACATTTGAGACAGATACTCTGAGTATTTAAATTCTGATTTCCATTAAAGGGCAGTACAGTTTAACAGAATTATTAGGAAGAGCTGTTTCATCTTGAAACCTGTGAGGAATCCCCTCCAGCATCTGCTGTCAGCTGCCCTCTTACAGGCTTCCTGGTGTCACAGTGCTGGTTTGCTCCTCTTTATGTCCTCTCAGCCTCTAGAACCCCCATTTGGTTCTGGTTCTGATGGAGGTTTGATCCTGGTTCTGGTCCAGGATGAGGATTAGATCAGAGAAAAGTTTCAGAACCATCTGTTGGTTTCCTTTGATAGGAAACCTTTTTTTAATTGGCTCTGAATTAATTGGACTTATTTTGATTATAATGAAATGGGATTAATTATATTGTGATCATATTATGATTAATTGTGTCTTTGAAGTGCCAAGAGATTTTGTTTGTTGCTTTTTTAATTCAATCTACTTTAATTGAAAAGTTTAAGCTGTAAGGTAGACACCATAAAAAACACACTTTCACTTGGTTTTAAGTCTCAAAAACTCTTGTGAGTTTGATCTGTGTTTTTCTGGGCTGCCTGAACTCAGCTGTGAACTGACAACAACAACAACCTTGAAGGTACAGACAGTTTGACAGGGTGTTAAGAGTGAACAGAGTGAGTGGTAAAGGAGGAGAACAGAAAGCAGCTGGTCAGAAAGACATTAAAGTAGGACGTTGGTTGAGTGGTCAGTGTGTCTGTTCTCTAAAACAGCTGTTTTAATGGATCACTCAGGACTTCCCATTCAATTTGTGAATAACAGGCAGCAACCCCCCGACGACCCAATTAGGAATAAGTGGTGTAAAAAATGGATTGATGTCTGAACAACAGACCAAGTCAATGTGAGCTCTTACCCAGCCTACTGGCTTCCTTCCTGATCTCCGCCATGTTTTCCTAAATGAGTTCTGGAATTTCTGAAGAATTTCCATTAATGAAAAAAACTAGGACATGAACTTTATCCTCCGGACCTGGGTTAGGGTTGTAGAATGGACTATCTTCTGACAGCGGTGATGACGGCTTAAACTGAAAACCAAAGGGATACATTTAACAAAAGTAGAAGTTTTTTCTGCATTAGATATGTTTAAACATGTCCATGTTAACTGATTTAATTATAGAGTAATTCTTACCTCGTAATTTTCCTTCATGTGCCCTTTGAGGGCCAGCTGGATGTCACTCACAGATGCATCTTTTTGGTTTCTAGACTCCAAACCCATGGTGTCACAGAGTACAAAGGGAAGAAAGTCTCCATCCTCTTTGCTGATCTTATGAGCCGTATACTGAAACATATGAAGAAAAAACAGACTTTGGTTACTTTGGGATTGTTGGTTACTTAGACTACACATAGTTTTATTGTATCAGTGTCAGAAGCTTTGATAATGTCTGGGGTCAGAACACAGATCTGCTCCACACCCACCCACAGATGGGTCAGTCCTCCCCTCTTTAACCCTTCTCATACAGTGGTCACCTCATGTTTAACCCAAACAGGAGGAACAGATACTGCTTTTCCCTTCTGTTACTGCATCATATCTGTGTGTGTTTGGAAGGAAAAGCTAACAGATGACAGCCTCCTCAGGTAGAGCAGTGACCTGCATCATGCTGTGGAACATTTAACAGATTTGTTTAAAGCAAAGCAGCACATCCATTATAACAAGGACACATAACAATCAGACATGTACATTATAAATGATTATAGCTGACTGAGCAAAACTAAGATATTTATGAGGTCAGACTATGAGGAACTATAGTTTATGGAGCTGACTGACTGATTTGTGTGCAGACAAACTAGTCCTTATCAACACCTTAAGAATAAAGCTACCCCTTCCTGGGCTGCCACCTTACTGAGGTGGAGGGGTTTGATCCTAGGAACCTGGTTAGGTCACCCAAGGCAAACAGGTCCCGGGAGAGAAGCGGGTGACAAACTGTAGCCCAAATACCCAAGGCCCCACTATGGAGCCACGTGGGGCGGGGCACACTGGTGAGCACCTGGTAACTTTCATCCATGGGGCACAGCCCGGCTCAGCCCCCAAAAGGTCATATTGGTCACCCTTCCAATGAGCTCCCTACTTTCCTTTTAATTAGCCTCGGTAAGTGGCACCGAGCAGCAGTGGGCAAACTTGTTGCCCCCCATCTGGGCTCCTATATGTTGGAGTGAATGAGAGAGTAGCCTGCCTTCGCCTTCAGGTGGGGGGACGGGTGCTTATGCACTTAAAAACAGTGCAGATTATTCACCCTGTTTGGAGTCCCTGGAGGGGATGGAAAGTGCCCCACCTGGGGACTCCCTTCTTCTACTGAGGGACTTCAATGCTCACATGGGCAATGAAAATTAGACCTGGAGGGGCATGGTTGGGAGGAATGGCCCCTCCAGCTTGAGCCCGAGTAGTATTTTGTTGTTGGACTTCTGTGCCGGCACGGATTGTCCATAACAAACACCATGTCCAAGCGTAAGAATGTTCATATGTGCTCTTGGCACCAGGACACTCTAGGCTGCAGTTCAATGATCGACTTTGTTGTCGTTTCAGCTGATCTGCGGCCGCATGTCTTGGACACTCGGGTCAAGAGGGGGGCGGAGCTTTCCACTGACCACTACCTGGTGGTGAGTTGGCTCCGATGGTAGGGGAAGGATGCCGTTGTCCCCTGTTAGGCGGAGCTTTAACTCCCACCTCCGGGAGAGCTTCGAACACGTTCCGGGGGAGGCGGGGGACATTGAGTCCGAGTGGGCCGTGTTCCGCGCCTCCATTAATGACACGGCCTCCCGGAGCTGCGGTTGTGGGGCGGTCAGTGCCTGTCGTGGTGGCAACCCTCGAACCCGCTGGTGGACACCGGCGGTGAGGGATGCCGTCAGGCTGAAGAAGGAGTCCTATCGGGCCTTTTTGGCCTGTGGGACTCCCGAGGCAGCCGATGGGTACCGGCAGTCCAAGCGACGTGCGGCTCGGGTGGTCGCCGAGGCAAAAACTCGGGCGTGGGAGGAGTTTGGGGAGGCCATGGAAAAAGACTTCCGTATGGCTTGGAGGCGATTCTGGTCCACCATCCAGCGTCTCGGGGGGTGAAGCAGTGCCCCACCAACACTGTTTACAGTGGGGATGGGGTGCTGTTGACCTCAACTCATGATGTTGTGGGTCGGTGGGCGGAGTACTTCGAAGACTTCCTCAATGCCACTGATGCATCCTCCATTGGAGGAGCAGAGCCTGGGGATCCGGAATTGGGATCTCTAATCTCCGGGGCTGAAGTCACCGAGGTAGTCAAAAAGCTCCTCGGTGGCAAGGCTCCGGGGGTGGATGAGATTCGGCCGGAGTTCCTCAAGGCTCTGGATGTTGTGGGGCTACGTTAGCTTACGCAACTCTGCAACATCGCTTGGAAGTCCGGGGCAGTCCCGCTGGATTGGCAGACCGGGGTGGTGGTCCCCCTATTTAAAAAGGGGGACCGAAGGGTGCGTTCCAGCCATCCCTGGGAAGGTCTATTCAGTGGTTCTGGAGAGGAGGGTCCCTCAGATAGTTGAATCTCGAAATGAGGAGGAACAGTGTGGTTTTCGTCCTGGCCGTGGAACGCTGGACCAGCTCTATACCCATGGCGGGGTCCTGGAGGGTGCATGGGAGTTCGCTCAACCAATCCACATGTGTTTTGTGGACTTGGAGAAGGTGTTCAACCGTGTCCCTCGGGGTATCCTGTGGGGGGGTGCTCTGGGAGTATGGTGTACCGGGCCCTTTGTTACGCGCTGTTCAGTCCCTGTCAGAGTCAGAGTTTGGTTCGCCTTGCCAGTAGAAAGTTGGACCCGTTTCCGATGGGAGTTGGACTCCGCCAAGGTTGCCCTATGTCTCCGGTCCTGTTCATAACTTTTACTGGAAGAGGAACTACATTTTTAGACTTGAGTTCAGTCTCCAATCCGGCTGATTGAGTCTGCTCTGTAGCAAGAAAAGAGTCAGACAAATCAAGATTGTACTTCTTTGACTGGGCCCGCGTAACCACGCAAGCAGGGAAAATGTCAGGCATTGGTTCAAAGACCACACTTGTATCAGGTGTGTCCAACACCTCAGGCACTGCAAAAGAACAGCTCACATCTCCTTTGGCCACTCCAGTGCCACAGCAATCCTCTCAAATGCATTGAAATAAGAGTCCACTTCTGACTCCCTAAACACAGGCACCAAAGCAATATTCCTGCTGACATCAAACTTGGGTTTGTCCGACACCACCTGTGGAGAATCAGGGTACACAGATGAACGAGGAAGTGAGGTGCCACGTGAAAGCCTCATAGCCTCCACCTCTAGCTGTTTCAGCTTAATCTCCTTCTCAGCTTCTATTTCCAACCTGCGCATTTCAAGTTTGAAATCAAACTCAGCTTTTCTTACCAACTCCCTCTCTTGTGCCTCCAGCTGTAGGCGAGCCAGCTGAACCTTGAGTCTGACATTACCACTGGAGCCACTGAGGTCTGGTGACACTGGATCGAATCGTGGTAAAGTCGCAGGGGGCGGCTGTGGCTCTGCCAACCCCCTTGGTGGCGTTGCCGTTACAGCAACTCCTTCATCTTTTGAAGGAGGGAGTCCTAAATCACCAGAAGGAACATCACAAACATCTACATCCATTTTACTTGGGTCCACCAGGACTTTAATCTCAACCAGCTTTTGAACAACAATGTTCTTAATTTCAGCTTTTGAAAAGTGTTTTTTCACTGAAATGCCAAAATGCTCAGCCAGACATAACAAGTCGTCCTTACGACACAAATCCAGCTGTTCATGGCTAGGAGCCTGTACAAAGTCCTCCAAGCTGAAGCTCATTTCTAAACAGACACAAGGATCTCTCAACTTATTATGGATGTTTATAGCTCAGGGAAAGTTCATATCCCGGACAAGCCCCCACTTGTGTTACGGCCACCCCCTTTTTATGCGAGGAGGGGAGTAACACGACAGCCACAACAATTTGACAGAGTCCAGGTGAATGTTTAAAAAAGGGGGAATTTATTGATAACAAAAAAATCTCAGGAGGGGCACACAAACTGTGGGGGGAGAAAGGGGCGGTTAGGTGGTGCCAAATCAAAGAAAATAATAAAACAAAACAGGGCCTAGCTACCGTCTGTGCTAAAGAAACAAAAGAAAACAAAAACCCTGCTTATCTAATCTAACAAAAGTTTCCAACAAAACTTTACATGGGTGGCACCCCTCCTACTTAACTAGTGTATCTAACAGGAAACACCTACGTGATGAGATGTACAGGGTACCCCAAACTTACCTCACCCTCTAACTCCCACCACAAACCTCCACACAAAGTACCACACAAGACATGCGTCATGTAACAACGCCAGTTCGAACCCCCCCCTCTCCCCAGCTGGGCTGCTTAAATAAGGCCTCCCTGGATGCTGATTGGCCCATGGTTAATGAGGATGAAACAAGGCAGATTGACACCAACTTTCCATAGTGCCTGTGAAGAGACAGGGGGAGGGGAAAGAGAAACAGCCTGCAGGCATGTAACATGGAGAAAAAGGATGAGCAAAGTAAAAATACAAAATCAAAACAATGATCATAAAGGATAAATGAAAAACTGGTAAAATAAAAACACAAACCAAAAATCATAAAGATACACTTTCTGAATATATGGTGTACAAAAAAAAAAGTGAACGCTTTGTGTTTCTGAATTTGACCCCTGTTCCATGTCTCACCTGAAGGGCCAGCTACATGAAGAAATACAAACACTGCGATGTCGTCTGCCACCAGATCTGATTGAAGGTATCCGCATGATTAGTTCATTCTAGCCACACTGCTCCTCTGAGGAACAGAGAGAAGCTTTCTCCCACATGCCATCAGCCTGTTCAGTGACTGAGTTTAAACACTTCTGGAGCTGGAGTGAGTCACTTTTAAAGTCAGGTGTACAACTGCTATCACCTGCATAGGATTTAATATGTACTGACTTTGGTAGATTACACAGTTGCATTACAGATTTGTAGGTTTATGTTTTTTATTTAGCCCAATCAAGCATAAGTGTACTACAAAGTCCATCCATTCATTGTCCACCGTTAATACAGGGTCCGGTCATGGGGGCAGCATCTTAATTTAGCTTTTGTTTGGAGGCTTTTCCGGGTTCTAAGGCTCAATTCTCCGGCGGACCCTCCTTTCAAGAACCTTTTAATAGACCTTAACAGGGAGGCTTAATAGTGTGATTCCCCCATTATTTGGGGCTCAATAGTTTTTGCCGCGACAACCTGCATCAGGAAGCCGCCTCAGAGCATATCAATGTCAATGTCCCCAACCTACACTGAGCACCCCCCCCCACCCGAAGGCGAAGGGAAGCTACACTCTCATTCAGGAGGATGAACTCCAATATACAGTCATCAAGACTCAAAACTCCTGCTTCGGTGCCTCTCACCGAGGGAAGACTGGTTCCACAGCTGAGTGTCGAGGCGAGTCTGGCTATTTCTGGCTGGAACCTATCAGCCTCGCACACCTACTCTGGCTCCATCCCCACCAGAAAGGTGATGTTCCACATCCCAAGATCCAGCTTCTGTTAGCGAGGATCGGTCCACCAAGGGCCTCGCCTTGGGCTGCCACCGATACCACACTGCACCGACCCCTTTAGGGCCCTCCCATGGGTTGTGAGTCCATCAGAAGGGTGAGCCATGTCTCCTTTTGGGGCTAAGCCCAGCTGGGCTCCATGGGTTAAAACCTGGCCACCAGGCACTCGCCAGCGTGCCCCTCCTCCAGGCCTGGCTCCAGAGTGGGGCCCCAGTGACCAGGGCCGGGGGAGGGAGCCCTTGGTCCATTTATGTGGAACAGCATTAGAGGTCTTCCGGCCACACTTCGTCTTATCCTTCTTTCAGAACTCCTTCGTTGATAGATTTTGCTTGTTTGCTATTAAAACCAAGAAAATGACCACAGGGTGTGTCGCTCATCAATTGAATGAGCTGTGGTTTGTTGTTACTGTCTTCATCTACAGTTTTGACAAAGGAATCATAGATCTACAATCCAACATTCACACAAAGTTTGAAATGTAGATTAAGTCAGTTTCTCTCAGATAACCAAATTCAAGTTTTGATTCTCTTAATATGCATTACGTTCCTTGTACAGATGTTGAAAAAGCGTTACATGCAAAAAAACGTGTCACACAAAGCCCATCATGAATTACTTCTATCGCTGATGAAATTCTGCAAGAATCATGACATCAAACTGAAAGGTAAACACACATTTAAGGTTGATTATTGACATCATGTGTTAGAAAAACAACCATCTATCAGTGCCCTCACATCACTGCTCCACTGTAAGAAAACAAAGAGCTGCTGCACAGCTGGTGGGAATGGGAGTACAGGAGCATCTCTGTTTAAACCAGCTCTGCTCATTGGTTGGGACTCAGGAGGCCTCTGATTGAAGGTGTGCAGGACCTGAATGAGGATGTACTCCAACACACAGAGTGGAATAGAGACTTAAAACATGGGGGAACATTAGTAAATGACACAAAGCAGTTAAAGAATGAAAACACATGTCAGTGATAATCAGTGAAGCTTTATTAGAGACATCAGGATTAACTATGTTACTGAGACTCTTAAAGCTGCTCATGAATCATTCCCACATATTTGGGTGCACAGATAAAAGAGATTATTAACACAACAATTAACAATTCCATTACTTTGTTACTGATAGACTACAACTCTCTGGGGCTCAGGCTATGACATAAATCTGGTTTTAGGGTTTGGTTGAAGTATTTCAGAAAATCAGTTTTCCATTTGGCTGACCTGCTGAAGACCAGGCTCTCTGGTGTCTTCCTGCTGGCTAAAGGCTGTCGTTAGCAGAAAGGCTGGTGGACATGTTTTCATGTTTATGGAGGACTTTTGCTGTTCTCAGAAGTTTTTAGGCATTTTTTATTATCTCTGTTTTCTCAAGTCACAGACTAAGAAGATCCTCTGCTTTTTCCCTCTTATCTCTTCTTATTTCTTGTCCCTGTTTTCTTCCTCTTTTGTATGATATTTTCTTTGAGGACGTTTTTTATTTCTTCAACAGCTTGCTTGTTCTTCTCACATCTCAGTAAGCCTCCTTCACTCCCGTGAAAGAGAACTTCCACATCAAGCTGAACATATTCATATTTTTCCTTCCATTTCTTCCTTGTTGTTGTAAAGTCGATGTCTCTGGTGTGGTGCATCACAACAAGAATCACAGGTTTATAACCAGCTGATTTTGAGATTAAAGCAGAGAAAAAGAAAGTTAGAAATTTACTTTAAAGACTCAGGGAGGATGATTAGAAGACATTATTCTTATTATATTCTTTAAACCTTCAAGCTATTCAGTAGTTTTTTTAAAACCAGTTTAGCTGTTGGATGAGAAGCATTTTGTTTTTCAATTTGGTTTAAGAAATGACTGATATTAAGACTGTAACTGTGCACTTTGAGACATTTATGTTTGACTTTTATTAATGTGACCAAACTGGTCAAATAGTAATGATGACAAAAATGATACAAAAGCTGAATGGAGGAAGCAGATGAGTTGGAAAAAAAAAAGGCTGAAGGGAGGAATAATTTCAGAGCTGAAAATTAAATTATTTTAAAATCACCAGAAGATAGTGCCAGAAGATAACAAACAAAAGCTGAAAAACAATCAGCAAAGAGGCTAGGTGGATCCACTCAGATACACAAACAGCTGAAGTAGTTAGGGCTTAAGTGGGTCAAGTTTTCAAGGATTTGAAGACAGAAAACCATCAGCACAAGACAGTACTGAGGAAGCAGAAGAAGCCAAAGAAAAGCTGAAAAAGACAGAGTGGAAGAAAAAAGGCTGAAGGGATTAATCATTTTAAGGAGCTAAAAAATAAGGATTGGAAGAAGACAGGCAACATGATTAGAAGAAGAGTAAAGACTAATGGCCATGAAATGATCAATAAGATACAAGAAGATTTAAGTGGGATTTGAACCAGCAACTTCTGGATCTGCAGTCAAACGCTTTACCACAGATGGAAAGGCTGCATAGGACTACATACCAAGAATTTAAAGGGATGAAATGCCAGTGACCAGAAGATGGAGCCATGCTTTTGACTCCATTAATTTCAAAGAGAAAATAAAAGCAGACAAAGTTAGATAACTTAAAAAGTTTAAAAGATTTTAACACAGCTGCATAGTGCTAAAGGAGCAGAACATTTTGATACCTTATTTGTTGAAATAGGCTGCAATCTGTGGGCGTAGTTAGACGCAGAAAAAGTGAAACAGGAGAAAACAATAGTGAGAATGCCTGTAGGCATTCTCACAACTAGAATATGGCTGTTCCTGCAGAACAGCTGTGAGAATGCCATGTGGTGAATGGAGGAAGAAGGCAAAAAAGCCAAAGAAAAGCTGAAAAAGACATAGAACTGAAGAGTTGAAGAAGAATGGAGGAAGCAGAAGAGTTGAAGAAAAAAGGCTGACTGGAAGAATAATTTGAAAGATTTGAACCAGCCACTTCCAGATCCACAGTTAAACCACTGAGCTATACCACAGGATGAAAGGCTGCAGAGGAATTCATCACAAAAATTTGAAGAGGCTGAAAAGGCAGATGGAGCCATATTTTTTGCTCCATTCATTTCCACGAAAGGAATAAGGCATTAAACAAGTTATATATCTTACAAAGTTGAAAAGATTTGAACACCAAAAGTCATAGCTGCATAGTCCTGAGATAGCTGAACATTTTGATACTACCATTTGTTGAAATAGGCTGAAAGGTGTTGGAGTAGCTAGACGCAGTGAAACGTACGGAATATGGAATAATAAAGAGAAACGGGAAAACAATAGTGGGAATCCATGTTGGCATTCTCACAATTAAAAATAACTATTAATAATGGTAAAAAATAAATAGGACTGAATACATGAAAAAAGACTCATATTACCTGGGATTTGTTCCATGGCAGCCTTCATATCTGACTCTATACGAGTGTTGATGGCACAGAACACAAAAATAATCTGACATTCATTCAGATCTGCTTCTTTCAGGTAGACTTCCCGAGATTTATGGACTTGATCCAGCAGCTGCTGATCAGCACCAAAGGAAGCTTCATGAGACGCTCTGTAGAAAGTAACAGTTTTTTTACCTGAAGGACAGAAAAGAAAAGCAGGTGAATGAACCAATCTGACTGATTCCTGATCAAACAGCTTCATCCAGACAGGCAGACATATCTGATGGTCAGACTAGCAGGTTGCTACCTGGAGATCAGCTTTGTGTCATTTACTAATGTTCCCCTCATGTTTTAAGTCTCCATTCCACTCAGTGTGTTGGAGTAGATCCTCATTCAGGTCCTGCACACCTTAAATCAGAGGCCTCCTGAGCCCCAACCAATGGGCAGAGCTGCTTTAAACAGAGATCCTCCTGTACTCCCATTCCCACCAGCCGTGGCAGCAGCTCTTTGTTTTCTCACAGTGGAGCAGTGATGTGAGTGCACATATAAATCGTTGTCAGTGAAAAGACACATTGGTGCCCCTTCTGATGGGCTCACCACTCATGAGAGGGGCCAAAAGGGCAGAAATCCCACCAGCTCTATGGCTTCATCAAGTCGCATTTGAAACTCTCACAGGAGCAGTTTACAGCTGACTGTGATCATCATCCAAATCCGACGCCATGGCCTCGCTCTAGAAAAGGTCAGGGGGTGTCCTTCCCCAAGTGGAGTTCAAGTATCTCACGGTCTCGGGCATGTACCAATCTGTGCTGTTGAAGATATAGCTAAGCCTAAAAAATAAGCTCTTGATTTATTGATTGATATACATTCATTCCCTCGTCTACGGTCACAAGCTTTTAGTAGAAACAAAAAAACCACAGCAGATACAAGCGCCGAAATGGGTTTCCTCTGCAGGGTGGCCGAGCTCATCCGGGAGGGTCTCAAAGTAGAAACGCTGCTTCTCAACATCAAGAGGAGCCAGTTGAGGTGGCATCTGATCAGGACGCCTTCATGTTGAGGTGTTTTGGGCACGACCCATCAGGAGGAGAACCAGAGGGAGACCCAGGACTTGCTGGAGATATTTTGTCTCTCAGCTGAAGAGCTCCTTCAGGATCCTCCCGGAGGAGCTGGCAGAAGTGGTGGGAAGAAGGAAGTCTCGGCCTTCCTGCTTAAGCTGCTTCCCCCACAACGCAACCCAACCCCAGATAAGTGGTGGATAATGAATGGATGGACTTTGGGGTATACTTACGCTTCATTTGGCTAAATTAGATCAGATACAGATGTATTTTATTGATCCCTGAATATTCAGTTTTAACCTATTATCAGAAAAATTATCAGCACTGGACATCAGTTCACCTGCATTGTGGGACAAGATGTATGATTAAGTGAAATATTCATCACATTTATTACATGCATTATCGTCAGTGCATCCATCCATCCATTATCAATACCGCTTATTCCCTGATGGGGTTGTGGGGGGAACTGGAGCCTATCCCAGTGGTCAACGGGCGAGAGGCGGGGTCACCCTGGACAGTCTGCCAGTCCATCGCAGGGACACACACAGGACATACAAGGACAAACAAGTATACTCACTCACACTCACATTAGGTCCAGCCAACCTAACATGCAGGTTTTTGGACTGTGGGAGGAAGCCGGAGAACCCGGAGAGAACCCACAGACACAGGAGAACATGCAGACTCCACCCAGAAAGGTTTTGTGGTTTGTTTTGTTTGTTCTGGTTAAAATTTGTGATGTTATGATTTGTGGATTACTTTTCAGTTGTCTTACTGTCTCACTCTATTTGTTCTGTGTAATAAATAAAACATTTTTACAGAGGAAGGTAAACAGGTTTGGTTTTTTGTCTCACCTTCAGAAGGCTTGGATTCTCCCCTCCCATAACAGCCGGAAACAAAAAAAATTTAAAAAAACAAGTAAAATGATTAAGATGTTTATGTTTATGCATTTAGCAGAAGCTTTTATCCAGAGCTGCTTACAATGTACACACAATTTTACAGTTATCATCAATATGACAATAAGTTCTCCTGTGAAAAATCCCCAGTCAGAGTCAGTGGAGACAGCACAGATACAGAAGGAAGCACAGAAAGAGGAGTAGTGGGGTCCAGAGGTAAAAGTTAGGATAGGAGATGCTCTGTGGAGAGGGAGGTCTGGAGGAGTTTCTGAAGACAGACAGGGACCTGCTGCTGTTCTTGTAGCTCCTGGTAGGTCCTTCCTTCATCTTGGAACAACACATGAAAACAGTCTGATCGTCTTAACGTGGAGCAGCTCTGCTGGACCAGAGCCCGCTGAGGACCGGAAGGTCCAGCTGGGACATGAGCCTTTGAAAGAGGGTTCAAGTATATTGGAGTCAAACCCTTAAGCACTTTGTAGGCATCAGGGACGTGGATTTGGCGCGGGCAGTCAGGGGTAACCAGAGGGGGGAAGTGACACTTTTTGGGCTGATGGAAGACCAGACACGCCGCCGCGTTCTGGATCATCATTCTGGATCCAGGCTGGGAGACCCGTCAGCTGCTCATCAACCGTGACAGCCAAAATGATTTGCCTTTGATGGAGTCAGAGATGGGGATCCAGTCTGGATGTTAATACTGTGGTGTGTGGTTGGTTTCGATGGAAAAACAAGCAGTTAAGTTTTTGAGAGATTCAGTTGGAGGTGATAGGTTTTCATCCATTTTGATAAGTGAGAGAGACTGTCTGAGATGCGTGCTGAGGCCGTGTGGACATCAGGTGGAAATGACAGATAGAGCTGGGTGCCGTCAGCATAGCAGTGGAATGAGAAACCATGTGATTGAATGACCTGGCCCAGAGTGGTGGTGTATATGGCAAAAAGAAAAGGTCCCAGTACTGAACTTTGAAGAACCCCAGTGGTAAGGTGCACCGCAGGAATGTGACCAAGCCAGGATACTTTGAATAATCGACCAGTGAGGTATGATTCAAACCAGGAGTGTGCTCTCCCCTGCAATGCCCATGTTCAAGAGTATAGACAGAAGGATGTCATGGTTGACTGTGTCGAATGCTGCTGATAAGTCAAGCAGGATAAGTACTCAGAGGTTTGTAGCTGCTTTGCCTCTTTTAAGGCTTCTGTCACGGACAACAGAGCCATTTCAGTGGAGTGGCCACTTTTAAACCCAGATTGTTTTGTATCAAAGAGTTTTGTGAGAGGTATTCTGTAACCTGCTTAAATGCAGCCCTTTCAATGGTCTTAACAGAAACAGAAGTAGAGAGACTGGCCGATAGTTTTCCACCTGAGTCGGTGGGAGAAAGGGTTTCTTGAGCTGCGGTGTAACCAGAGCTTGCTTGTATGAGTTAGGACATATGCCTGTTGTCAGTGAGGCATTGATCACGTGTGTGACTGTTGCAGTTACCGTGGGAGCTATGGACTGGAGTAGATTTGTAGGAACAGGGTCCAGCAAGCATGTAGTAGGACGGCTAAATGTGAGGAGTTTAGACACATTGCTCTCAGTGAGAAGGATGAATGAAGAGAATGAAGCCGTAAGACTTCTGCTAGAATCTGTACTGTATCTGTACTGAAGTTTCAGGTGTGGGCAGTTCAATAAACTGTTTGGTAATAACTGTCAGTTTGTTGGTAAAAAATTAGGCAAAAGTTGAAGTGGTAGTAGGTGGTGGAGGAGGAGGGTAGAGTAGGGTTTTGAAGATAGAAAATAGTTTTCGAGAGTCGGTTGTACTGTCAATTCTTTCAGTATAGAAAGACTTTTTGCATTAGTGACACAGATTTTTATATTTTTGCCATTTCCTTTCTGCAGCCCTGAGGTTGGTGCGCAGTGATTTGAGTGTGTTGTTACCGGCCTGAGCATTCCCCTTTAAGGAGATGGCCTGAAACGAAGGAAAGTGCCGAATAAAGCCAGTCCATGTGTTCATCTACTCCGCATCTCCTCCTCTGTGGTGTGCGCAATTAACCCGGACTGCTAGTTGAGACGGGTCTTAGCTTTATGACCAGCAGTCCGTACCACGGTTAGGAACTGAAAGACTGGAAAGGTCACAGTATCATTAAGCCATGGGTGGGACTGAGAGGCTCGGGCAGGTTTAGCGGATAGAGGACACTGACTATCCAAGCGGGAGCTCAATGTGGAGCAAAGGGACTCCATGGCGTCATTGATCTCAAATGAGGAAAATGTTCTGGAGTTTGGAGGGGCAGATGCAACATGGGAGGAGAAGCGCGTGGGTGAAATTTGGTGGAGGTTTCTGTGGAAGGAAACCATGGAGGTGGGAGCCGCAGGATTTTTTCGGAGGCTTACACTGAATTGAATGAAATAGTGATCGGAAAAATGTAGAGGTGTTGTCACAGTTGTGCCCATTTTTTCCCCAGTCCATTCCCCTTTTTTTCCCTCAGCCACCTTTTGTTTTACTTGAGTCACCCGTTCCAGTCCACCTTTTACCTACGGCCCTGTTTTCCCGCCCTGGTATCTTCACACCTGAGTTCACAGCTGTAACGCATTCCCACTTCATTTGCCCAGTATTTTAGTTCCCTCAGTTTTTCCCCTTCTTGCTAGTTCGTTTCATCTGTGAGACTCTTGGTGGATATCGGCAGAGCTCCTCAGCCCTTTTGCCCCTTACTGGACTTTTCCACAGTGCCAGCTCGTGGTAATTCTGTTTGTGCCTTGTGCACCCCTTTTCCTGTTTTTGTGGACATTGCTTTTGTTTTCGTCACCCCTGCTGGGCAGAGTTTTTGTGTTTGGATTTAATGAAGACCTCCTAATAATAAAGACCGTTGAATTGGACTTCCTGGTGTGTTGCGTTTGAGTCCTGGAACACCTGCGTGACAGGTGTGACAGAAAGGGCTTCCATTGCAAATTTCCTTGTGAAAATGAGATCACTCCAAGGACCATTGTGGGACAATCAAATTCATGAATGGCGGAGAGTAAGATGAATGAATGAATGAATGAATGAAGCCTTTATTGTCATTATACATGGCAAGTTCGTCAAGAAAATCACCAAGTTGTGTAGCTAGGCGATATATGGCATTCATGCAGATTTTGACCGGTACAGTAAGATGGCATGGTATTCAAAAGTATTGTATTTTAAATTCTGCATCAGTTGTTCATATTTCCATTTTGGAGAAATTAGAAAGCCTGTTCCTCCACCTGGCCCAGATGTACGAGATGTGTGGGAGAAAGTGTGGTTAATTGAATGGCATCAAAACTATGAATGAACACATATGGAGTTTTATACTTAACCAAAAAGTGTGAAACGACTGAAAATATGTCTTATATTCTAGGTTCTTCAAAGTAGCCACCTTTTGCTCTGACCACTGCTTTGCACACACTCTGCATTTTCTTTGTTGTTCAAAAGGTAGTCAACTGAAATGATCTTCAAAGTGGGATTTCTTGCCTTATAAATGGGGTTGGGACCATCAGTTGTGTTGTGCAGAAGTCAGGTGGATACACAGCTGATAGTCCTACTGAATAGACTGTTAGCTGCTTTTTTCTTATCATAATACAAATTCTAAGTTAAGAAAAACAAGTGGCCATCATTACTTTAAGAAATGAAGGTCAGTCAGTGCGAAAAATTGGGAAAACTCTGAAAGTGTCCCCAAGTGCAGTGGCAAAAACCATCAAGCGCCATCAAGAAACTGGGTCACATGACCTTGGGCGGCCCAGGAAAAGAAGACCAAGAGTCACCTCTGCTGCAGAGGATAAGTTCATCCGAGTCACCAGCCACAAAAAATCGCAGGTTAACAGCAGCTCAGATTAGAGACCAGGTCAATGCCACACAGAGTTCTAGCAGCAGACACATCTGTAGAACAACTGTTAAGAGGAGACTGTGTCAATCAGGCCTTCATGGTAAAATAGCTGCTAGGAAACCACTTCTAAGGACAGGCAACAAGCAGAAGAGACTTGCTTGGGCTAAAGAACACAAGGAATGGACATTAGACCAGTGGAAATCTCTGCTTTGGTCTGAGGGTCAAAATTTGAGATCTTTGGTTCCAACCATCATGTCTTTGTGCGACGTAGAAAAGGTGAACGGATGAACTCTACATGCCTGGTTTCCACCATGATGCATGGAGGAGGAGGTGTGATGGTGTGAGGGTGCTTTGCTGGTGACACTGTTGGGAATTTATTCAAAATCAAAGGCATACTGAACCAACATGGCACCCACAGCATCTTGCAGCAGCATGCTATTCCGTCCTTGTTGCGTTCAGTTGGACCATAATATTTTTCAACTGTACAATGACCCCAAACACCCCTCCAGGCTGTGTAAGGGCTGTTTGATCAAGAAGGAGAGTGATAGGGTGCTGCGCCAGATGACCTGGCCTCCACAATCACCGGACCTGAACCCATTCGAGAAGGTTTGGGGTTTAGCTGGACTGCAGAGTGAAGGCAAAAGGGCCAACAAGTGTTTAGCATCTCTGGGAACTCCTTCAAGACTGTTGGAAGACCGTTTCAGGTGATTACCTCCTGAAAAACATCGAGAAAATGCAGTGCAAAAGAGCAAAAGGTGGCTACTTTGAAGGACCTAGAATAATATTTTCAGTTGTTTCACACTTTTTTGTTTAGTATATAATTCCACATGTGTTAATTAATAGTTTTGATGGCTTCGGTGTGAATCTACAATTCCCACAGTCATGAAAATAAGGAAAAATCTTTGAATGAGAAGGTGTGTCCAAACCTTTGGTCTGTACTGTGTATATATATATATATATACATATATACAGGGGTTGGACAATGAAACTGAAACACCTCTCATTTTAGTGTGGGAGGTTTCATGGCTAAATTGGACCAGCCTAGTGGCCAATATTCATTAATTTCACATTGAACCAATAAGAGCAGACTGTGAAGGTCCAGTTAGCAGGGTAAGAACACAGTTTTGCTCAAAATATTGCAATGCACACAACATTATGGGTGACATCCAAGAGTTCGAAATAGGACAAATTGTTGCTGCACATCTTGCTGGCGCATCTGTGACCAAGACAGCAAGTCTTTGTGACGTATCAAGAGCCACGGTATCCAGGGTAATGTCAGCATACCACCAAGAAGGACGAACCACATCCAACAGGATTAACGGTGGACGTAAGAGGAAGCTGTCTGAAAGGGATGTTCGGGTGCTAACGTGGATTGTATCCAAAAAACATAAAACCACGGCTGCCCAAATCACGCCAGAATTAAATGTGCACCTCAACTCTTCTTTTTCCACCAAAACTGTCCATCGGGAGCTCCACAGGGTCAATATACACGACCGGGCTGCTATAGCCAAACCTTCGGTCACTCGTGCCAATGCCAAACGTCGGTTTCAATGGTGCAAGGAGCACAAATCTCGGGATGTGGACAATGTGAAACATGTATTGTTCTCTGATGAGTCGACCTTTACTGTTTTCCCCACATCAGGGAGAGTTACGGTGTGGAGAAGCCCCAAAGAAGCGTACCACCCAGACTGTTTCATGCCCAGAGTGAAGCATGGGGGTGGATCAGTGATGGTTTGGGCTGCCATATCATGGCATTCCCTTGGCCCCATACTTGTGCTAGATGGGCGCGTCACTGCCAAGGACTACCGAACCATTCTGGAAGACCATGTGCCTCCAATGGTTCAAACACTGTATCCTGAAGGAGGTGCCGTGTATCAGAATGACAATGCACCAATACACACAGCAAGACTGGTGAAAGATTGGTT
>CAJRST010022223.1:21485860-21496248 GCA_907169785.1 Menidia menidia
CCATCATGACATCAGAGATCCTCCCACTTTAAGGTCAGATGACTTCAGAGAAACAAAGCAGTTTGTCCCTTTTGGACTTTAATAACCTTCAGTTGTTAGCAGGTTCCTGCTCAACAGGTTAATTACTATTTGAACAAGCTGCTCCTCAGTTTGGTTATCAGAGAGAAACTGACTTGATCCACATTTCACGCTTTGTGTGAATGTTGGATTGCAGATCTATAATTAGATGAACACAGTAACGACATACCACAGCTCTCACGTAAGTGATGAGTGACACACCCTGTGGTCCTTTTCTTGGTTTCGATTTTCCTCTTTCGTTCAATTTGTTTCAAAACAACAGCAGCAGCAGCAGCATCATGTATTCATAAAACTTTTGCTACACATTAACAGCAAACAAGCAAAACCTCTCAAAGAATAAGTTCTGTCACAATTTTAATTGATCCGTTCTCATCTGAGTTTGAAGTTCAGAAATCACAAATTACATAGTTGTTTCAGACAACTTGGGACATACATTTTTTCCTCCAAACCTTAATGTCACAGTCACTTACCTGTATTCTTTTTGGTTGCTCTCTTCCTGAGGGTGCTAACGGCTGGCGGATCGCTGGCAGCTGCAGCTCATTCGAGATTCATGAAGCAAACCACTCCCTCAGACAGAAACTGGATCGTCTCCATAACCAGTGAGTAAGAGTTTGTCCTGTTTAGGGTTAGGGTTCATGTTCCCTGTACTGAGTGACCCCTGGTTTGTCATTTCCCTTTTCGTATCTATGCAATGGAGATGATTTTGATTGTCTCATCTCTTGCAATCATCTTTTTTCTTGAAAGGTCCCAGGTTTCCGGTGGGAATTGCCCTTTGTCTCCGGTCCTGTTCATAACTTTTATGGACAGGATTTCTAGGCGAGCCGAGGTGTTGAGGGTGTCAGTCTTGGTGGCCTTAGGGTCGCATCTCTGCTTTTTGCAGATGATGTGGTCCTGTTGGCTCCATCAAGTCGGGACCTACAGCTCTCGCTGGACCGGTTGGCAGCCGAGTGCGAATCGGCTGGGATGAGGATCAGTTCCTCCAAGTCCGAGACCATGGTCTCTCACCTGAAAAGGGTAGAGTGCCTTCCCCGGGACAGGGCGGATGTCCTTCCCCAAGTGGAGGAGTTCAAGTATCTCGGGGTCCTGCTCGCGAACGGGGGTAGGGAGCGTGAGATCGATAGGCGGATCGGTGCGGCGTCTGCAGTAATGCGGGCGCTGTACCGGTCTGTCGTGATGAAGAGAGAGCTGAGCCTAAAGGCGAAGCTCTCGATTTATCGGTCGATCTACGTTCCCACCCTCGTGTATGGTCACGAACTTTGGGTAGTGACTGAAAGAACGAGATCCCACACTGACAGGTTTGGAACTTTAAACTTATTCTCATCACTCTCAGGGTTATCAGCGGTTACATCGTCTCAAAATAAAATTATGTTTGCATTTTTCTAAATTCAGATAATATATCAGATAAAATATCAGATAAGAGACTACTAGTCTACTATTTATTTTTGTTCGATTATATTGATTCAGATACAGACACAGAAGCTGTCACCATGTAACATATTTATCTCATGTTTCAATACACAAAGCTTTCTAATCATCTCATTGTTTTTTCCCAACATTTCTTTCCATTTCCCTGACAAATTCATCTCCAAAATCCAGGATCTGCTTCATGGCGCTCAGAATCGGTGCGTCCATTTCAGGATGCTGTTCGATGTCTTTGCTGTAGTTTTTCACAGGCAGGATGCAGTTCAGAGGAATACCAGTACCTGAGTTGATCTCCATCATCTAAGAAAAAAATAGTTTGAATTCAGAGAATTTCCAGTTGAAATTGAACGTTATATCACATGTTCTGTTCCTGGATGACCTCTGTAACTATTAAAGAAACCCACCTTGCTCTTCAGGAACTTGCTCTTATGGACGTTCTTCAGGTCCTTTTCAGTTTCTTTACAAGCCTCATCAATGTGGGTGACAACAGCCACCTGAGGAATCCCTGCAGGTACCAAAAATAACTCAATAGGTCATGATCCAACATTTTCATGGGACAGCTCCTCAATACCACCAGAAGCAGTTTATAACCCACTTTTTTCAAGGAGCAGAGAACCAGAGAAAGTGTGAAGGGCAAAATTAAGATTAAAGGAAAAGTTTTAAAGGTGGATGACTGTAACAGCCAAGAAAATGTATGCTGGACTTTTACAATGCTGGCATGAAGAACAGTGAGAATGTTGTCCTTATTCGGGCAAAATTCCAATAAAAGTCTTTGCTAAATACTAAAAAAATATGATACACAGATCTCATAAAGGAAGTTCTGGGGATTTGGCTCATACCTGAATCTTCTGAAACTTTGATTAAAGTACATAATTTAGGTTTGCTCAGCATAAATTTCCACTGTTATTCTGATGTTACTCAGTTATACATTTCCATGAACATGTAAAGGAGATGATTTTAATAATCTGTTCTCCTGTTCATTTTTGCTCCCATGATGCACCTCTCCTCCCTCTCTCTCAGCAGGTTTCTCTGGCCTGGTGACATATTGCTGTTTGGCTCCCCTTTATGTCCTCTCAGCCTCCAGAACCCCCATCTGGTTCTGGTTCTGATGGAGGTTTGTTTCTGGTTCTGGTCCAGGATGAGTATTAGATCAGATAAAGGTTTCAGAACCATCTGTTGTTTTCCTTTGATATGAATCCTTTTTGAATTGGCTCAGAATTAATTTGACTTATTTTGATTATAATGAAATGGGATTAATTATATTGTGATCATACTACAATTAATTGTATCTTTGAAGTGTCAAGAGATGTTGTTTTTTTGCTTTGTTAATTAAATCTATTTGAATGAAAAGTTGAAGCTGTAAGGAGGACACCATATTAAAAAAAAACACTCAAATTTCAAGAGACCCTTTGGTTGATTGGTTTGGCCGTGGAAGGAAAACAAATTTGTGGCCTTTGACACAATCCAGAAGGTGACTTTGCTTGGTTTCAGTAGGTTTTAAGTCTCACAAAGTCTTGTGAGTTTGACCTGTGTTTTTCTGGGCTGCCAGGACCTCCCAATTACAACAACCCTGAAGGTACAGACAGAGATTAGTAAGGTGTTAGAGTTAAGAGAGGAAGTGGTAAAGGAGTAGAACAAAAAGCAGCTTTCAGAAACACGGAAAAGTAGGACGTTGGTGGAGTGGTCAGTGGACAGGATTGCCGATTACATTCCTCCCTTTAATGCTTCAGTCTGTTCTCTGAAAGAGGCTGAAACAGCTATTTTAATGGATCACTCAGGGTTTCCCTTTAACTGAAGTCATTGTCTCAATAATAGACCAAATCACTGTGAGCTCTTACCCAGATCACTGGCTGCCTTTCTGATCTCCGTCATGTTTTCCAAAATGGGTGCTGGAATTTCTGAAGAATTTCCATTAACAACAAAAACCAGGACATGAACTTTATCCTCTGGACCTGGGTTAGCGTTGTAGAATTCACTATCATCTGACAGCGGTGATGACGGATTAAACTGAAAAACAAAGAGATACATTTATCAAAAGTAGAAGTTTTTTTTTGCAATAATTATGTTTTTACATGTCAGTGTTAACTGATTTAATTAGCGAGTTATTCTTACCTTGTACTTTTCCTTCATGTGCCCTTTGAGGGCCAGCTCGATGTCCTTCACAAGTGCATTATTTTTTTTTCTAGACTCCAAACCCATGGTGTCACAGAGGACAAAGGGTAGGACGTCTCCATTCTCTTTTCTTATTCTATGAGCCTTATACTGAAACATACAGTATGTATAAAAACAGACTTATGGATCATTGTTGTTTAGTCAGACTACACAGAGTTTCATAGTATCAGTGTCAGAAACTTTAATAATGTTAGTCCCTTTAACCTCTGAACTTTGGGGTCAGAACACAGATCTGCTCCACACCCACCCACAGATGGGTCAGTCCTCCCCTCTTTAATCCTTCTCATACAGTGGTCACCTCATGTTTAACCCAAACAGGAGAAACAGATACTGCTTTTTCCCTTCTGTTACTGCATCATATCTGTGTGTGTTTATAGGGAAAAGCTATCAGATGACAGCCTCCTCAGTTGGAGGAGTGACCTGCATCATGCTGTTGAACATTTAACAGACACGTTTAAAGCAAAGCAGCACATCTATTATACCACGGACACACAAAAATCCGACATGCACATTATAAATGATTATAGCTGGCTGAGCAAAGCTTAGATATATATATATGAGGTCAGATTAAGAGGAACTACAATTGAGTTTATAGAAATGGCTGATGTACAGACAAACTAACTCTTAATATAAAAAGAAGATCTCCATGAATGTCAGATGGATTGGAATCAATACAAAAACACTGTTGGGGTAAGTCTCCCCTCCCTGGGCTGCCACCTTACTGTGGTGGAGGGGTTTGAGTGGAGTGGTTGATGGAGTCAGAAGGCAGTTTTTCTCAGTTAATTCACTCAATGAAATGTCTTCTTACCATTGTGGTGAAGCTTCCATCATTGGTGTTTGAATTGGCCAAAGCACCAGATGCCAAACGTTTTTCTATGACACTCATGACAGAGGTGATGAAGCTGGACTTCCCGGCACCGACTGGTCCACAAAACATCACTCTGAGCTGCTTGATGCTCTTAGGTTGGAAATTTCTCACGTAATTGAGATTTTCTTTTGTCTTGCTGTAAATAGATTTGTTTGTAAAATTACCTTGTTTCACTAACACAGAACATCAATAACATATTATAGACTCATGATAAATTCACACTCACTCCCATGAAAATGTCCTCCAGTCTTTATCCAACAGTGGAGAGACCTGCTCTTTTGGGGCTTCTGGAAACATTTTAATCAAGCAAAATACATGTCACCCTCATGTGGAAAACATCTGTGCTGTGGTTCTGTTTAGGACATTTCCTCACTTCTGTCTGGTGTCTGTAAACATCAGGGTTGGTCTTCTTTACCAATCAGAAAATAACTTCAGATATGAAACAACTTGTTGCCAAACTTTTTCAGGATGAATTAAACCATGGTGGCTATCAATAAAGTTATTTTTGTAAATATACCGATATATAGAACCCTGATATTTTCATTTGAAACTATTTTGTGATGTTGAATTACTTGTCCAGTGCTTTACATGAAATCCTGTCTTTGTAAATAGCATTTCTATTTTTTTTTTTATTGCAGGCACATTTAATTCAGAATGAAAAGTTTTAACAAATTTCCTGCTCACTTCTTCTCTTTTCCTCACACAACACAGACCTTTTCCTTCTGCCATGACTTTACAAAGATTGATAGAATTAATTGTATACAATTCTGATGTCTTCAAATAGGCTTAAATAGACTCATTGTGGGGTTGTGGTTTGCAGAGGCCGGGTCCATCTGGAGTCTGCTCATCTGATATCAAATAGGTTTTTATAGTTATGACTTTTTCTTTAGAAAACAAAATAATCTTTTTTTTGGATCTACATTAGAATCAGGCTGCAGATATACCTAAAACAGATAATACTATACATGATTATTTTAAATATCCTAAGAAAAAACACTTTATATTCCAACAAAAATGCTTCTCACCGTCAGGTGGTTTGGAAGTGAACATTCCCATAACTGGAAAATAACAGAGAAAAACATGTAAAACCTTTTAAAATTAGATACAATAAAGAATCATTCATTCCTGTCAAATGAACAACATCAGGGTGGCTCAGCTGTACAAATCTGAATGTAACTTCATTTATGAAGCCATATTGAGAGAAACTTTGCAAATTGGACATTTTTTATGATTGATTCAACTATGGTGGCTATCCATTAAGTCATTTTATTTAATATACTGATACAAAGAACCCAAACTGATATTTTCAGTTTTCACCTTTATGAAAAGTAGTTTTTTCAGTCGGATTAGTTGTCAAGTGTATTATATGAAATCTTCTCTTTGAAATAAGTTTAATTTGAAATTGCAGGCACAATTCAGTTAAAAAAATTAAAAGCCCCACACTGACTCTTAAATAGACTCATTGTGGGGCTTTTGGTTTGCAGAGGCCAGGTCCATCTGGAGTCTGTACATCTGATATCAAATAGATTTGTATAATTATGACTTTTTCTTCAAGAACAACAAAATCCTTTTTGTTGGATCCAAATGAGAATTAGGCTATTAATTACTCCCAGTAATTACTTTAGTTCGCAGTAGAAATGGATCTTACCTGGTCTGGAAAAGAAACCTCCCATAGCTGCTGAAAGATAACAGAGAAAAATATGTAAAATTATTAAGAATATTTTTTTCCTGTCAAATGAACCCAACAGCTCTCCAGCAGATGTGGAAGTTTTCTGGTCTGTGGGTTCTGCTGGAGTTTAGTTCTGTTGGTCACATTTGAGTCAGGATGTCTGTGATGTGCTTTTGTGTTATTTTTAGCTTTGAAGAGTTTCTCTAGTTAAGGGGTTTTACTTCTTAACCTCCTCTGTCACCATCTGTAGCAATAATCTATGTTTCCTTCACTCAGGAACAGTTTTTTATTCTTCTCTGTCTGGTTTCTGTTTCAGTAAAGTTTAGTTTTCAGATTAGCTTCTTCTTTCTGTGATTTATGAATAAAAACATATCAGTTTTTAGTCTTTGTCGCTTCTCCCTGCATATTCTGCTGTTCAGGTCCTCTTTCTGTCTCCATGGACAGAAGCAGCTGTCAGAATAACAGAATTTAAATACAGCTTTAAGGTTTAGTAGTTATTAAGTAATTTACTCCTCATGACGCTGCCTTACATCCACAGATGTAGTTTCAGTCCAGATTAGACATGTATCATGAATCACAAACTGCAGACATTAAAAAAACAAAAACTCTTAAAGAAATTTAAAACATGATGCAGCTGTTAACCATCCAAAATGTGTCTCCCATGTATGAATCTCTTTATATCATCATAACAGTAAATGATGGAATAACCTTAGAATAAATAGAGTCCATACCTGTTCTGCTGTTTTCCTGCAACGAAGTGAACAAAAGAGGAAAATCTAAACCAAGAAAAATTCCACGGGGCGTGTCGCTTATCATGTGACTTACGTGAGAGCTGTTGTTTGTTGTTGTTACTGTACACATCTACAGTTTTGGTAAATTAATCCTAGAACTACGTAACATGATGTTTCTGGACCGGGAGGAAGCTGGAGAACCCACTCATAGACTGGGAGAACATTTCTGCCCATCCACAAAGAAAGAACCCCTGATAATGTAATTCTGCAGATTTTTGGGCAGATTTCTGTTTCCCAGCTGTGTGAAATGAACTCAGATAGAAAAACAGGGACACGCCCCATGTGTGAAAGAGAAAGTCAATTTCTCTCAGATAAATAGATTCAGGAGCAGCTTGTTTAAATAGCAAAAAACCTGTTGAGCAGAAACCTGCTAACACTTGAAGGTTATTAAATTCCAAATTCGACAAACTGCTTTGTTTCTCTGAAGTCATCTGACCTTAAAGTGGGAGGATCTCTGATGTCATGATGGTGTTCCTCCACCTTCCTGCTGTTTAACACTAAACCACCACACTAACTGACTGATGGATAACACAGGTAGGACTGTCTCTGTTTTACTATTTACAGAACGTACAATCATCAGTATAGGATTCATTCTATGAGATGTTCCCAGAAATGATTTGTGAGCTATTGTACAACTTTGAGCCATCAGCTTTTTGAGCTGTAACAGGAAAACAGGAAATAGACGAGTGGTGATACTAAAAGATACATGCAGGCAGCTATTTGGGGGAAAACTTAAAGATGCAGAGTTCCCTACTATATAGAGTAGGGTTTTGTCTAAAGTGTCAGTTAGATGTGGCTGTTGAATAAAACTGAATCTATCTTCTTTTAACTCTGCTGTTTAAGCCATCTTTTTAGTTATTTAAAATAACTTATTTGACTTATGTATGTATATTCTTGATGTCTCGGTTGGCGGTTATAACAAGGACTGGAGAATCCAAATGCAGGAACAGGACCTAACGGGCTAGATTTAGTTACACAAAGAACAAAATGTGCAGCCAGAGCTGCTATTCCACAGAAGTTTAACCCTCAAAACGAAGGGGAACTGAACTCAACCACAAAACATGGCAACGGAAGCACAACTAACACAGAGATGGCATACAGGCTCTAACAAAGAAAGAGTGGACTGGAGAAGCCTCAATATTGGAGGAGAGAGTGAGTAGTGGATACAGAACAGGTGTGACAGGGAGCAAAGCTGAAAGGAAATAAGTTGGTGAGAGGAAGACGAATGACAGTCAAGTTAGCAGAAACACAGCCAATCATAGGACGGAAACCAGAAGAAGACACAGAAAGACAAGAAAGAGATGGAACTTAAATAGACTTGGAACGAGGAAACAATGTCAAACATCCATCCATCTGTTTTCTATCCAGTGGTTGTGCTAACCATGACATGGTTCTTGGCTGACATGAATCAGCGATTCTTAATCGTTTTACATGTTTCTCTTTTAGTTTCCATCCGTTATGGGAGGGACAAATTCCAAACCTGAAGGTAAGATCCATTTCTGCTGAAAAACAAAAGCTGTTTACCTTCCTCTGTGAAACCTTTTATTTTTTAAACAAAACAAAAACAGCGCACAAACACAAAAACCCAGAACTTCTGAATTGCTGTTTAATGCACTGGTAATAATGCATGTAATAAATATGTATATTTGATTAATTTCACTTTATTTCACTTTATTATGTATCTTGTTCCACAATGCAGATGAATTGATGTCAAGTGCTACTTATTTTTCTGATTATAGGATAAGGATAAGGATAAGGGTGATACTTTAAAATCAGGGATCAGTAAAATACATCTTTATTTTATCTTATTTAGCCCAGTTAAGCGTAAGTGTACCCAAAAGTCCAACCAATCATTACACACCAACCAGCGGGTTAGAAGGTTGTTTCTATGAAAACCCGGAGCTCCTTGAAGCCGCTTCAGCAATGGAGGTGCGGAGTCTGGCCCACTCGGATTAAATGTGATAGGCACTCCTGCTCGGTGCCTCTCACCAGAGGAACTCTAGAATAGAGCAGTGTCTACCCCAACTGGAGAAGAAGACTGGTTCCAGAACCAGAGCTGAGCATCAAGGCGAGTCTGGTTATTTCTAGCTGGAACCTCTCAGCATCACACACCAACTCGGGCTCCATCCACCCCAGAGATGTGACGTTCCACATCCCAAATCCAGCCTCTATAGCCGACGATTGGTCGACCAAGGTCTCTGACTCAGCAGCCACAACTACAATATGGCATCCGACCCCCATGTGTCATTTTCAGGCTGAGCAAAGACAACACAAAGAGCTGCTGCACAGCTGGTGGGAATGGGAGTACAGGGGGATCTCTGTTTAAACCAGCTCTGCTCATTGGTTGGGACTCAGCAGGCCTCTGATTTAAGGTGTGCAGGACCTGAATGAGGATCTACTCCAACACACTGAGTGGAATAGAGACTTAAAACATGAGGGAACTTTAGTAAATGACACAAAGCTGATCTCCAGGTAGCAACCTGTTAGTCTGACCATCAGATATGTCTGCCTGTCTGGATGAAGCTGTTTGATCAGGAATCAGTCAGATCGGTTCATTCACCTGCTTTTCTTTTTCTTTCCTTCAGATAAAGAAACAGTTACTTACTCCAGAGTGTCTTATGGAGCTTCCTTTGGTGCTGATCAGAAGCTGTTGGATCAACTCAATAAATCTCCTAATTTCCATCTAAAAGAAGCAGATCTGAATGACTGTCAGATTATTTTTGTGTTCTGTATCATCAACACTCGCATAGAGTCAGATGTGGAGGCTGCCATGGAAAAAATCCCAGGTAATATGAGGACAAAACTTTATTTAAAGACATTTATATAATCATGTGATTTAGTTTGAGTAGAGGATTTAAATCTATAATCAAACCAAACAGTATGAAATATTCACATCCAACATTTAAAATGTTTTTGAAAAACTACTGAATAGCTTTACAGTGTTTAATGAATAGAATAAGAATAATATCTTCTAATCATCCTCACTGAGCCTTTACAGTTAATTTCTAACTTTCTTTTTCTCTGCTTTAATCTCAGAATCAGCTGGTGATAAACCTGTGATTCTTGTTGTGATGCACCACACCAGAGACATCAACTTTACAACAACACGGAAGAAATGGAAGGAAAAATATGAACGAGTTCAGCTTGATGTTGAAGTTCTCTTTCACAGTAGTGAAGAAGGCTTACTGAGATGTGAAAAGAACCAACAAGCTGTTGAAGAAATAAGCAGAAATGTTCAACAAATAAGAAATAAAGTAGAGCCGAAAAGAGGGAATGAGGAGAAAGAAAATGGAGGAGGAAAGGAGGAGAAGAAAGAGGAGGGAGGAGGAAAGGAGGAGACTAAAGAGGATGAAGGAAGAAAGGAGGAGAAAGAGGAGGGAGTAGGAAA